>VXBP01005607.1:994110-1075842 GCA_013400115.1 Rhinopomastus cyanomelas
GCTTCAAGGAGCGGCGGAAGGTGCGCACCTCGCTGCTGGCCGACAGCCCCGAGGTCTTCGACGGCGGCGGCGCCCCGGGCCGCTCCGCCCCGGGCGGGAAGTAGCCCAGGAGAGGCCTCGCTCCCGGAGCCGCGACCGTGTGAGGAGCCGAAGCACCGGCGGGACAGATGCCCGGAGCGGCCCCGCGGCCGGGGTTGGCCTGGCCCGGCGGCCTGTGCGGACAGTGCGGGAGCCGGTGCCTCTGCCCCGCGAGTGCTGGATCGGTGTGCGGCCGTCTGATCGCTGCCAAGACGGAGCTCCCGGGTGACGGGACGATGCGATTGACAGGACAGAATGTCACCAATAAACACCCGCTCCCTGCGCTCTGGTGAGCGGACTCCGTGGTGCTATCGCAAGGTCGGCGCCGGGGCCTCCGCACCTGCCCTCGGGCCTTGCCAGGAGCCAAGGTGCAGACTTCTGGGGCCTGTGACCCAGCTCGGCTCTGCAGCCGAGCAGATGCTTGCTGCTCTCACCTCACACGCTGCCTTACCGAAGGAAGGGGCAAACAAAGTGCTCTTATCGCATTTCAGGGCTGAGGACTGCTGTCGCCGCTGTGTGTGCTCCTGCACACTGTGAGCTCGCCCTCCTTTCCCCGTGGGGGTCAAAGAGATGTAGTGAAGGGCAGTCCCTTGTCGGTGCCGTGCACCACGTTGCATTGAAATATGCAGAAAGCAGGACCATCGTGGTTTTCTCCCTCTTTGCCCTGGTTGTCTGGCAGTTCGCAGTTTATCCAGGGAACACCTGATTGCTGCATAACTGGAGTCTCCTTCTCTGGAGAGGTTTGAAACCCACCTGGATGTGTTCCTGTGCGACTCGGTCTGGGTGCCCCCGCTGTGGCAGGACTAGATGCTCATTCGAGGTCCCTTCCAACCCCGATGTTCTGTGATTCAGTGATTGGTGATAGTGCAGCTCCAATGAAGAAATCGTGTAATAAAACATAAATCCTCCGCTGGGATACGAGACCAGCCCTGGGGCGTCCGGGCAGGGCTGTAGTCCTAACGTGGAAGTAGCTTGGGCACCACTGCAAGTGCTCTTTGCCGTTTACCGTGGCCAAGGCTCGAGAAGCAAGGTTAAGGACTCCCGGGGCGCCTTTTGCTAGCGAGATAACCTGCTTTAAGCCAGGCAGCTGTCTGCTCCCTCCAGCCTCTCGCGGGTTCGTTGGACTGAGCACACTGTCAGCCGGGTCGGTGCTGGTGTTGTGCCTTACGGAGCAGACTCCGCTAAAAACACTCGACAGTCACACACCTTTCTTGACAGGAGGTGATGCAGCAACAACTGCTTTATTTATTTCTAAATGCATTTGCAGCGCAGTTCCGACTGTTCACGTGGGTTTAGACTTGTGAATCGAGATGGTGCAGGGCGGGAGGGGCTGAAGATGCATTTCCTAGCAGTCAGGTGTTATGCAAAAGTCGTGATTCTCTTTGGCTGTAGCTAATTAAGGTCAATTAAAAATAAAAGGTGAACTGAAAGACAGCAAGAGCTGGGTTCCGGGTGAACACACAGATGAAACCGGTCTCTGACAATCATTGGTGCGTTGGGTAGATGCTGGGCGAGTGCCCCGCAGGTCAGTGTGTGTAACGATACAGAATGAACTCCTGACAGCGGCGCGATGAACTCGGACAACCTGGCGGGCATAGGGACTTGCCAGCCCTTCACCCAGCTACTCCTCCGGCCTCTGAAACCCAAGGACATCAAATCTAGTTCCATAAAAGCTGTTTTCCACTCAGTGTGCAGATGTGATATTTTATTGGTGCAGCTGGAGGGTACTGGCTTTGGACTGCCTTCGTGTTTCCCTGATGATGCAGTAGTGGAGTCTCCTTCTCTGGAGACATTCCTGTGCTACTGGATCTAGGTGTCCTGCTGTGACAGAGGGATTGGACTGGATGATCTTTCAGGGTCCCTTCCAGTCCCTAACTGTGATTCTGTGACATGTGCTGACCAAGCAAAGAGATGGAGGGTTGTGGGGGGAAGCTCTTCAAAGTTTCTCCTCAGGGATGCTTTTCTTATGTGTGCCCTCTTCGTTCAGGAGGCATCTGAAATCCTTCTGTTGACAAGAAGCTGTTGGAGCAAGCCCAGCCTCAGACAAAGGGTCTGAGCTAAGGTGAGAAGGGAGGAGGAAACTTTAAAAGCTGGGAGCAGAGGGATTGATGGATGGAGTAAAACCTCACCTCACCCACAGTTAGCCTGGGGTGGTGGAAAAGAGGATGGCCTTGCTGCCAGTGTTCTCGCACCACTTGTGGAGGGCAACGTGTGCATGTCTGTTACAGGCAGCCCTGCCTGTATTTGTGTAGCGTGGGGCCTGGAGAACTCTTTGTGTATGCGTGTCACCAAAATGGAAGGAGTAAGCCGATACCGCGCCCGAGTGTTTCTTACTCCTGTGTCTAGTTCAGCCTGGGATCAGGGGAGGTCAGGTCCTCAGAACTCTCCAGAGGCCTGGGTTTGCATCCTCAGCATCTCATGCTGATGCTTCTCTGCGTTTTCAGTTCCTACACTGTTGTGAAAAGAGTTTCCTCTCGTCCGTACCCCCGAGCGGCCCGTTTCCACTGTGAGCCTGTGCCTGCTCTGTGGAAGAGTCTCGCGTCTGCTAGGTGCCAGTCTTGGCCTAGGCACAGGGTGCCTGCCGGTTCACATGTGGTTTGAGAGGCAGCCTGGCTCGGAAGAAGCTGTTTGGGCGGCTGCTGTTCGGCCTCAGCATCGATACTGGTTAATGTGTGACTAAATATTAGCTGCGCCCGAGTCCTCGCGTGTGGGACGTGGAGATTTGGTCCGAGCTCCAAGCCGGTGAGCGCACATGCAGCGACTCACTCGCAGCCATCCTCCATCTTTGGCCTGACCTTGAGCTGTGGGAAGGAGATGTAATTCTATCTTCCTGCGCAGCCAAATCCTTGCTTCAATGAACTCGATAGCAGCCACTGAAAAACTAGATCCATGAGAAAATGGGCTGACGGCCTCGTCTCACTTTCCCGCCCCGCAGCGGTATCTTTAGGTTCGTGCTGACCCCGGTAGCACGGGGAGGAGCAGGAACTGCCCGCGAGCAACCTGGAGCGCAGGAGTTGTCCTTGTTTCTGCTCTGAACATCAGATAGAGCTTCTAGGAACCTATACACATGTAAATGAACGAGGCCGATGCAGGACAGATGGTTTTATAGACCATCTGAATTCCTTTTAACCCTTGGAGCGGCGGAAGTTCGACCTCTTCTGTGCTGGAGACTACTTGCTCGCTGAAAGCAGCGGCGTGTTGCTGTGCAGTCAGTGGGTAAAGGCAGGCTGCTGCCATTCTGAACACAGGTATTTTCCACACCTCTGACCTGGTGGAGAGCAGCGAAGGAGAAAGCGACCTGGGGGTCTTGGTGGCCAGCAGGATGGCTGTGAGCCAGCAATGTGCCCCTGTGGGGCAGCAGACTGAGGGGTGACCTCACTAATGTCTATAAATATGTGAAGGGTGGGTGTCAGGAGGATGGAGCCAGGCTCTGCTCAGTGGCATCTAATGATAAGACATGGGGCAGTGGGTGTGAGCTGGAACAGAGGAGGTTCTACATCAATATGAGAAGGGACCTCTTCCCAGTGAGGGTCACAGAGCAGTGGAACAGGAGTCTCCTTCTCTGGAGATGCTTAAAACCCACCTGGCCATGTTCCTGTGACTTGGTCTAGGTGATCCTGCTGTGGCAGGGCGATTGGACTGGATGATCTTTTGAGGTCCCTTGAAATCCCTAATGTTCTGTGATTCTGTGATCTCCTTCATAAAGACCTTCACACATCTGAAAGCACTGGAAAGTTTCCTAAAGTGAAAGTTTAGGAAACAGGGCAGCTGAGAAAAGAGATGTTGTTTATTTTTAAAAGCAAGCAGCGACACATTGACAAAGTAAATGGAGGTGAGCAGGTGAGGTCCAACCTCATCTATGGCTACCAAGCACTGCAGGTTTGGGGGGAGAAAATGTCACAAATAGAATGAACTTTTTGAATAAAAGTTTACACCTCCTTGTTCCTGCTCTGGCCAAACCTAAAAATAAGCCTCTGAGGAGCTGCCTGGTGAATCATGGTCTGTGCCCTGCTATTGCAGGCTGGTCAGTCTGGACCTCAATGGAGATTATAGGAAGCACCTGCAGAAAATGATCCAAAAGTGGAATAAATGCCTTGAAAGCCTCAAGACTTTTAACCTCAGATGTTATGTCAGGATATGACTTCATCTGAACTGAAGGAACAGAGACAGGGCGTTAATGTTCTGGGAAGGAGAGGGCTCCTCACTGGTGGTGTTTGGTTTGCTGTAAGTTCTCCATCCACTGCAGCCAGTGGGAGTTTCACATCTGAAGTGACAAGACAAGCTCATATGAGGGCTGAAACATGAAGGACAGAACATCCAGCCTTGGGGTGAGCAAAGGCTGGTTAGAGAGTGATGTTGAGACCAGAGAACTCACACCATTTTGCAAACCAACCTTTCCCCTTCGTCACTGGTTTATTGCAGACAGGATGGGAGACTGGCTGGCTGTGATTCTGCATTTCAGGATGAAACCAAGGGGATAAAGTTGCCCCGTTCTTTAAACACCAGAAGTAGTGAAGTGGTTTATGCGGTGTGTCCTTAATGACATCACAAACAGCTGTAAGAAGCTCATTTTGGATGTAGTTTTCAGCTGAAGCTCGTTGATGAGCAGCTGCAGCTCGTGAGTTGTATTTGCTGTCCATTTAATCCAGATGAAGAGCTCTAACAGCAGGTAAACCAGGGCACTCGGACCTCAGTGGGACGCTGCTTTCTTTCACTGCTGACATTTTGCTTTCCAGGTCTTTGTTTTATCCTGAGACTGTGTTTGAGAGGAGCAACTGTTGACCTCACAAGAATTGCTCAGCACCAGGAGCCTGGGCAGCACTTTGGTGGCCAAGGGAGAAGGTAAGGCTGTAAAGGATCTGGTTCCGCGCTGCCTCTGGGCACATTCCCGCACGGTTTTATGAGCAGGAGGAGTGACTTAGTCGGGCTACCTGGGAAGCAGAAACAGCCTCATCATCTGCACATCCTTGGGGGTGTTTATCTTGGCGTGTGCTTTCAGTTCCCAAAAAATCAGAGTTGGTTTAGCAGCCCTGTTTAATGCCATGTGGTTCAGAGCTAGGAGCATGATGCAAGCTCAGGAGAAATCCTGCCAACAGTTGCTACTTTGGGAGAGCTGGAGCTCAGGCCTCTGTGAGGAGGAGGAGGAGGAAAGCTGTCGTTTTGGGCTCGGCTGTTTTTTTGGGTTCTTTTCTTGGCATGCCAGTGCTCTGGCAGTGTTTTCACTGGACCTTAAAGCAGGTAGAGAAGCAGAATTTCTGAAACAGGCACACATACAGAGTACACAGAGACTGTTTTGCACTGGCATCTAGTTGATCCTGCTGCGGTGGGGGACTGGACTCGATGATCTTTTGAGGTCCCTTCCAATCCCTAATGTTCTGTGGTTGTCTTGAGGAAGGCACAAACCAACACCACACCAGGGATTTAAAGGTTGCTGAATTCTTCCTGTTAAGGCTGTGGTTTGTTCTGGGCTCAGACCTCGAGTGGCTAATGGAGTAGGGAAATAGTTCAAGCCTGGACATGTTCCTGTGTGACTTGGTCTGGGTGATCCTGCTGCGGTGGGGGGACTGGACTCGATGCTCTTTTGAGGTCCCTTCCAATCCCTAATGTTGTGTGATTGTGTCACGTATTAGCCATTGCAGGTGTTAACTAACATCTGATGAGTTGTTCCAAAATGGAAAGCAGTGAGAATGGCATTAGAACAGCCTTTCTTCATCAGGGACATGTTCCACCCACTCCATCATCTCTGTGGCTCTGCGCTGGACTCTCTCCAGCAGCTCTGTGTCCCTTTTGGAACTGGGGGGCCCAGAACAGGACACAATACTCCAGATGTGGTCTCACCAAGGCAGAGTAGAGAGGGAGGATAACCTCTCTCCATCTACTAACCACCCCCTTCTAATCCACCCCAAGATGCCGTTGGCCGCATTGGCCACAAGGGCCCATTGCTGGCCACCATGAGCCCCAGGTCTCCTGTGCTGCTCTCCAACAGGTGACATTAAGGGTTTTTCCCAAAGCAAACACCACGAAGTCAGCCGCAGGCACATGCAGAGTGACATGACACGCCGGGGTTTACAGCAGTCAAACTGTCCAATGTTCAAACAATAAATATTCAGAATTACAGGGCAATAGACACAACGTCCTTCCTGCTGTAGGGAGGGGCTGATGTGAAAAGCTTTTTCACCCACATCCTTTGGGAGGAACTCACATCCTCATCCTCCTGCCCAGTGGAGACACCCAAATCTGTCAGCTCATGAGGCCTTCCTGTTGCAGGAGGTGGCAGCTTTTACACGCCCATCCCCTTTCGAGTGCCCCTCCAGATTTGAAACCCACCTACCAGGGTGGATAACCTTAAGGTCTTACAGTGTCCTTGCAGAAGTCAAGAGTGAGAATTTTACCTGTTCTACTCCAGCTTTGTAAGGTTTATCATCGCCTGGTGCCTCCTGTGCAAACATTACATTGATGAACGCGGCTCATTTCCTGAGCTGGCACCTTGCAGCTTCTTATCATTCATGCTCTTCAGACAGAGCTTCAGTCTCATGGAGACTTTTTACACTGCTGTAGTGAGCCCCACGAAGACAATAATCCTGCTGCTGCTTCTGTCGTAGGTACTTCAGGAGCTGTTTGAAAACAAAGAGGAAAACAAATCCTAGTTGTTTGGTTTTTAAGGGGACTACAGGTTCCTCTGGAGCAGGGAACATGGGAGGTTCTGTATAAATATGAGAAGGACCTTCCTCACAGTGAGAGGGACAGAGCACTGGAAGGGGCTGCCCAGGGAGGTTGTGGAGGCTCCTTCTCTGGAGATGTGTAAAACCCACCTGAACATGTTCCTGTGTGACTAGGGGGTCCTGCTGTGGCAGGAGGACTGGACTAGATGATCTTTTGAGGTCCCTTCCAATCCCTAATCTTCTGTGATTCTGTGACTGCAGTTTGCACCACTGACTTCAGGCAAGGAGACTGACTGGAGGATTTAAGTTTTGCACAACACTTGAAGCTTCTTCTCTTTGATGCATCAGTTTCAGTGCTCACTTTGCCTGCTGAGGGGCTAAGTCATGTGCTGAAAGTACACATGGATGCTTCAAGGGAAGGCCCAACCTTGGGATTTCAGGAGGCTTTAATCAGGCTTTTCATTAAGTTAAACATAAATATCCTAAAGCTTCATTCACTAGGAACAGGGGTATCTGTGGTAATTGTTGTGTTTGCATGCCATCCTCTTGATGCTGATGCCACGGAGAAGGATGTGGCCTTCACAGATTCCCTACAACTGTCTCCTGACCAGAGCTAATATTCCTGTACTGTAGGAGTAGCTTAATTCAGCTTAAATTGAAGAGTACTGTGTATAACTACATCAGGAGTAAGCCAGGCCTATAATTTTACTTGGTTTCTTGTGGAGGGAGAGTTAGTCTGCTGTTCTTAACACTCATGGACAAATATATCTAGGTGCCCAAGCCATTGCAAGGGACAAATGTTTTGCTCTGCCCAAAGCAGCTGAGGGCTTTAGGAAGTCACACGTGGGCCTCTCCCTGGTTCAGCTTATCAGCTTTGTTTTGTCTTGGGCCCAGAGCTATCTCAGTGGGCACCAAGACAGTGTTTAATCTCTGCTCTGTCACCTTCTCTAGTAACTTCATCCACACTGCGAGGCTGCTGGCATCCTCTGCCCTGCTGTGTGTAGCTGCCAAGGTGTGGGTGAAAGGCCCTTCACTCTCCTGCTCTCCAAATTCTGAACTTCCTGCGTAAGGCTCTTTAATTTCCCATCTTCACATGTGAGAGAGGTTGGCTCTTTTACCTGCTAAGTAGCTCTGCTTGTTGTTGGCTTAGATGGATGGGGCCTCCTTCTCTGGAGATGTTTAAAACCCACCTGGACATGTTCCTACATGACTTGATCTAGGAGATCCTGCTGTTGCTGGGGGATCAGGCTGGATGAGCTTTCGAGGTCCCTTCCAATCCCTAATGTTCTGTGATCCAGGGCTGTTATTGGTTTATATCTTTTACATCTATATACATTATTATGCTATACTCTGATGTGAATAATTTTAACTATTAGCTGTAGTTACTACTATATATAAACAGCAAACATTTCCTTTTAATTCTGAGTGCAAAGGCTGAGGCTGTGAAAGTATAAAGGGCATGGGATGGAAAAGTTCTGCTTTCCCCACCAGGATGCTCAGGTTCCCTTGTTACTTGGGAAATAAATTATCAGAGAAGAGAAGTATCTTCTCCTGAATCAAATATAGTTTAAAAGTGTCCACAGGGTAATAAATGGCCTGTTTTCTGGGTGCAGAAAATGGTGACAAGGCAGCAGAGGGTGAAGTAACAGGACTGTAGTTAATTCAGAAAAGTTTAAACTGCGGTGTCAAGACCTGACAGGTAAAATGGCAGTTGAAAATCAAAGTCAGTGCAGTAATGGGTCTCCAGAAGTTAGTGCTATTTACAAAAGAGAGCCTGGAAGGGTGGCGTGGGCTGTTTGTGCCAGCTCAGTGCTCCACGGCAGTCCAGAAAGGTAAATAAAATGTTCACATTTATCAGTGAAGGAGCAGAGAGCAGGACTGGCAACTACAAGGTCATGATATGACCACGGTCTGATGGCTGAAGGCAGTGCTGGCCCTTACTTCAGGGAAAACATGGAAGGGTATAAGGCCAGGTGGAAGGTTGAGTTGCCAGCCCTGGATGTGTTTAAAGATCATTTGGATGAGGTGTTGAGGGATCTGGTTTAGGGGTGAACTTGTGAGGTAGGGTAGATGGTTGGACTCGATGATCCCGGGGGTCTTTTCCAACCAGAGTGATGCTGTTAAGCATCTGCTACTGGCTGATGCAGAGACTGGCTACTGGTCTGGATGGACCTTTGCTCAGATGCAGCGTGACTGTGCTTGGGCACCACAAGTCTGATTGTTTGACAGGCAAATACACTGAAATGAACATTGTGCATCAGATAGTGCTGGAAGATAGACGCTAGCACGGGGGACTTCCATAAAACCTCCATGAGCCATCTATCATGCTCTTGCAAGTATATTGCAGGGAGCTATTAAAAGCCAGCGTGATGTGCTCCCTATCTCTGCTCTATCTGCACTGACTCTACTGTTCTATTGCCTCAGATTATATTGTTTTCATAACACAGGTCACAGCAGAATCTTGGCGCCACAACTTGTGATAGTTGAAAAGGTTGTCAAACGGCTGAGACCCATCAGAGTTCACAGTTGTATGTGTAACTCTGAAAATACTACTGCATGTTATATAAAGGTATAAGAATGTCTGTATATCACATATATAATGTATAGAAAACTCTGACAGCATGCTTCAGAGACCTAAGAGCTTATGAAATAATGCAAAGCTGAATGAATTACTACCCAGAAGCCATGTGTTAGAGAGGGCTGGCTAAAGGAATGCTTCATTCACCATGATTATAAGGAGATCAAGACTAAACAGGGGTTTGATATTTAATAGAGGTCAACCACATTTTCCCATCAATGTATCTGAGCAACTGAAAGTACTTTACAAACATGAATTTAAGGGCTATGAGGAAGGGAGACACTAGGGCAGCTTCTTCCCAGTGAGGGTGACAGAGCACTGAAAGGGGCTGCCCGGAGGGGTTGTAGTGTCTCCTCCTCTGGAAATGTTTAAAACCCACCTGGATGTGTTCCTGTGTGACTGGATCTAGGTGGTCCTGCTGTGGTATCGGGATCGCACTAGATGATCTTTTGAGGTGTCTCCCAATCTCTAATGTTCTGTGATCCTGTAATTAAGCAAAGACCAAATATTTACTAAAAGGCTCCCTGAGGGTCCAGTGGAATCTGTATTTTTGTAGAAGAGACATCTTTTTTTTTAGCCATGGTTGAGTTCAACAGAATTTCACTCTTTACAGTCCTGTTCCTGCTGGCAAACTTCACTTCTGCAATAGAATTTCCAATGAGCTCATGACTCATGGCAGGGCCATGTTCTGAAATCCTAGGTGCTGGTTTAGAAATCACCCCTTTCTCTGGAATATTCCCTGGAGGTGAAGGCCACCTACTTGCAATAGCAAAGCTGTTATTCACTGATCACCTTGCCTACAGAAGAAAGAGGAGAAGAGAGTCTGACAGTGTGGGCAAGCTATGAGCTAGGTTGGTTCACCTAGAGGACTGGTAACTGGAGATGCTTTAGCAAACAGGCTTTGGGGTTGGAGATGATGAATCACTGCACTTTAAACAAAACCCTCCACAAAATCAAACAAAATAAACTTCCAGTGGAAGCAGTCTGTGCCCCTGTGAAAAGGCTTGTGAATGTAAACCGTGGACATTAAAGAAGGGCAGGGAGTGAAAGCTGGAGGAGAGCACGGAGACAAAGCTAGTCCTGGTCAGCTGTGTGACTTCACTTGTGATCTGCCAAGGTGGGCAAAGTTTGAGGGTGAAGTGGCTTCTCAGTAAGCGGATGGGATCTTTCCAAGGGAAAGCACAAGGCAGGTGAATAAACACGTGAAAGGTGGGTGTCAGGAGGATGGAGCCAGGCTCTGCTCAGTGTCATCTAATGACAGGACAAGGGGCAGTGGGTGTGAGCTGGAACAGAGGAGGTTCTACATCAATCTGAGAAGGAACTTCTTCCCAGTGAGGGTGACAGAGCGCTGGAACGGGCTGTCCAGGGGGGTTGTGGAGTCTCCTTCTCTGGAGACCTTTCAAACCCTCCTGGAGATGTTCCTGTGTGACTTGATCTAGGTGATCCTGCTCTTGGACTAGATGATCTTTCAATCAAGGTCCCTTCCAGTCCCCAATGTTCTGTGATTCTGTGTAAACAATCCTGGAACTTAGCACTGCCAGGCACAGAGCTGGCAGAAATGCTAAGTTCTGCCTCTTTTTTGGCACTTCCCATTGTCAGGAAAAGCTGAGCTCCTTGAAAATTCAGTCCCTTACAATTACTTCTCAAACTGAATATTCAAATCATGGAGCACTGCTTCTTGCCTTGCCTAGCCTAGTGACCAACTCTGCCTAAAAGCCTTTTGTTTTCTGTGGAATATTCTCCAGAAAGCATCAAGATATGTTTCAGTGTCTTCTATTTTCAGTGAAGAACATTTCAACGAAGCAAAACAGCAAAGAGGGTCCCAGAGTGAGACAGAACAAAGGGTGATCCCGCTTTCAAGTCCTTTCCCTTTCATGGCTGCTTTTTGCTTTCTGTGAGATGTGGAGTTACTCATGCGAGTAGGCAAAACATTTAGAATCTAATCAAAGCATTTTCAGGAAGTTACAAGCAACACCCTTTAGGAACAACTGACCTCTTAGCTTGAAACTCTCCACATAATCCAGAGGCCAAGAGGTGCTTCTCGAGTGAGCTTTACAGATTTATTTTTTATACAATTTCGGGACTTTTTAATGGGATTTAGATCACAGAATCACAGAACATTAGGGACTGGAAGGGACCGTGAAAGATCATCCAGTCCAATCCCTCCGCCAGAGCAGGATCTCCTAGATCCACACGTCCAGGTGGGTTTTAAACGTCTCCAGAGAAGGAGAGTCCACAACCTCCTGTGATGCTCAGTTTCTGCTTCCTTCCAGTGGGAAAAGGAGCCCAGCATTCCTCTAGCTGTTCTTGAGGTTTCCTTTCAAGGTTCTTAACCCCTCCAGCTGACTCAGACAAAGCTACCTGGTTACTTCAAGGAGGAGGATAGGAAAATCACCATTCAGAACCATGGGAAAATGGCTGCTAGGAAGCTCTTTGCTTTAGTGTGGAACTTCCCAGGGAAGCAGAGCAAGGACTGCACACAAATGACAGGCTGTGGTGGCAGAACAACTAGGGCAGCAAGAATTGCTGCAGACTGGATGAACTGCATCACAGAGGTACCTCAATGAAAGTGAAGAAGGACAGTAATTTACCAAAGAGTCTACATCCTTAACAAGCACAAGATCCCTGTAATTTTGGACAAAGCATTTGATGTCCTGCTCTCCAGCTTATTGCAGGAACGGCAGGAGGTCTCTGGAACAGGCTGCCCGGGGGGTTGTGGAGTCTCCTTCTCTGGAGACATTTAAAATCTGCCTGGATATGTTCCTGTGTGACTTGGTCTAGGTGATCCTGCTCTGGCAGGGGGATTGGACTGGATGATCTTTCGAGGTCCCTTCCAATCCCTAATGATTCTGAACGTCACGCCAGTGCATGTGCTTTACTCCCGCAGCACTTCCAGCAGAATGCCCACAAACATTTACCTTTTCCAGCCCGAAGCAAAGTATTTCCTAGCCAGGGAAAAGCACTGTTCAGACAGTTTGATCTGCAGCTCAAGAACCCTAAATGGGCCTGTGGCAACCTGAGGGAGTGCCTCAGCTCACCCCTTTGCAGCAGTGCTTGGACATTTCCTTTACACTGCAGACAGCACATTAACCACCCCAGAGCTGCACAAATCCAGGGAGACAGCAAGTACTCACATTCACATCTGTCAGCAGCAAGTGCAGCCTGGGAGCAGTAAATCTGCCAACTCAGATTAGTGATTAGCAGTAAAAATTCAATCATTAAATAGCAGGGAAAGGCTTTCGCTGAGAATTTTTAAAGAGCAGACCAAGAACTGGCACTTGCTGGACATGCATTTGGTTCAGCAGGAAGTTCATCTGTTCACCTCATGTGGTTGGGTCTCCCAACAGCAAGGCAAGAAGAGGATCTCCTTTGTACTTGTAAGCAGTGCAAGTATAAATTAGATCCTCATGAGCAGTACAGACTTCTCATTTCATTGTGGGAGCTGGTGCAGAGACTGGAGGTAGTGGCTACATGAGGAAGATGTGGACACAGAGCAGTCTGGCTCTTCTACTCACATCAAACGATGCAAACAAACAGAAAATACTTCTATTTGGAGATCATAGGGTGACTGGACCCTGAAGGACTAGCCCTCATTGCGAGTGTTGGTAGCCTAAAACGATAAACCTTGATTTGTGAGCGGAGAATGGTGTGAATGAGTGGGGAAGGCATATTGCCTCCATCATTCCACTGGTGTAGCCACTTCTAAACGAGCATCTAGTTCATTTATCTGGGAGTGATTAGAGAGAAGACTGATCATACAAGATCATACAAGAATGATTAAAGCATTGGCAAAGGCACCTCATAGTGTAAGACAACAGCAGTTCAATCTATTCAGCTTAACAAAGAAGCCACAGCATGACAGACCTTTGATCTTGGGCTCCTTGATCTGGCAGATGGAGATACGGAGATAAAATCTGCGACAGGATGGCAGCAAACCCAGATTATAAATTAGCTGTGAGTTTTCCTAAATCGTTGCCATTTTAAGCTAGTAATATAATTATTTATAGAACAGAGCGTCTAGTTTGAGCGAGAAATTGTTCATGAAAACCTCCTAATTCATGGTGTGTATGAAGTCAGGTTCAATAACCAAAATAATCCCTCAAGACAGATAGTCTGTGCGTTCCCAAGGACTACTGGGTTATTATTTCATTGCAAGAGACTCTCGATAAAATCCACGTTTCTTTGTGGTCAGTACAGCACAGCTACATCTCAGACAGAAAGCCTCTGCCCCAGAGGAGTTGTAAAAGACGTTCTTTAATGCCCTGTGTTTCAGATTAAATAATTTGGTCGCAATCAGATGGAAAGCTTCTGGCAGAAAATGGGTTTGAATCTGCTCAGCCCTTAGAGCTGTCTTAGCCAAATGTCATCCACACCTCGCTGACAGCGTGGTGACAGGGCGAGTGCCCTTCTTGAGAGATGTGCAGTGCCCGCGTGCTGGGGGCTCACCCAAGATAAGGCTGAGGGAGCTGGGTCTCTTTAGCCTGGAGAAAGGGAGACGGAGGGGTGAACTCATTCATGTTTAGAGCCAGACTCAGCGGCTATTCCCTTTGGTGGAGACATCCTTATGCTTCGTGGCTATGTGGTGGTGTGTGGAGTGGGGAAGAGAAGCCTTGCCATGGCTAGTGCCTCCGAGCACACCCAGGAGCGCGGATGCCCGCTCAGACACGCTGTGCTTTCCCTGCTCCTAAAGAGTCTGCTGGTGCTATCGAGTGCTTACGCAACACCACCATCGCTAGTTAATGCTTCGGAAATGCTGAACAGCAATTAAATAGCAATTAGGTAGCTGAAGGCTTTAATGTGGTCATAATTCCTTCCCATTTTGCTCGGCGAAGGCAACGCTGTGTTGGCCACAAGCCGAGTGATTGCTCACAAGGGTGATTAAGCGTTTTCACAGCATCCAGAGGGTTAAGTTTCCCGATGAAATCCAAAAGCCAGAGAGGAAGGTGGGTCTGTGAGATGCATGGTAGGAGCAAGTGCTATTGTAGTAGCAGGTTCTGCATGGACAAACATCCTGGAAACTGTTCTCCAGCAGAGGAGCTGCGCTCCCCCAGTCTGGTGGCTAAGCTGAGGGCTTTTTCTTGTTTCATACTTTGAACGCCGTCTTACGAACTCCAAAGCTTATGGCACTCATTTTCTTATCTCCCTAGGATAAGCAACAGACGAACGATAGTGGCCATTCAAAGACCCTTGTCCATTTGGTCCTGTGGACCTCTCCTGCGTGTCCTGTGACTGCGAGAAGGCGCAGCACAAGCTGTTTGGCTGTAACTAAGCTGACTAAATGAAAATAAAAGAGCTAAGGGTAAGCAGGTGTGGTGCCAACCTTTGCTCATGTGCTTTTGTTTGCAGTTGGCAGAGTCCGGGCTCGACTTATTTATCTTATTCGCTGAAAAGCATATCTCTCCGTTTAGTTGTTGTCAAAAGGAAGAGGGCATGCCTTGCAGCTCCTGCCTGAGCTAAGTGCTCACATGGTAGCCTAAAGTATTTGCTGCAGGACTGCACTGCCCTCCAGGCCAAATGCGGAGCTCGTTATAGCTGGAGTTTTAAGCAGTTGTTAAAAACTTTAGCAAAAGTATAGCTTCTGAGGCTGAGGGAACTGGGGTTATTTAATCTAGGGAAAAGGAGGCTGAGAGGAGACCTTGTTGCTCTCTACAGCTACCCAAAAGGAGGTGTTTGTGAGGCAGTAAATTGCATTTAAACATGCAAAAAGCAGGACCATCGTGGTTTTCTCCGTCTTTGCCGTGCGATGATAAGCTGATGTTCTAGAGGCTGGTCTCCCTTAGTTCCGCTACAGAGCGGCGCTGGTTGTTGTGTGGCAGCTCACAGTTTCTCCAGGGAACACGTGATTTCTGCATAATTGAAATCTCCTTCTCTGGAGACGATTAAAACCCACCAGGGCATGTTCCTGTGTGACTTGGCCTAGGGGATCCTGCTGGGGCAGGGGGATTGGACTGGATGATCTTTCGAGGTCTTCAATCCCTAATGTTCTGTGATTCTGTGACTTGGTAAGGAGATGCTAGAGTTCTCACTGTAGCCAGATCTGCTGGGGCGCCTCCTGTTTCGAAAGCAGACCTTTGGTATTGTTTTCATTTCGTCTGCCTTTGCGGCTGCTGTTTGGGAGCACTGAAGTCTTATCTCTGAATTTTCCAGTCGTTCTACCGAAATGAAAATCTCGAGCCAGTGGCTCGTGTTTCATAATTTTTCCGAGATCGCCACCCAGTGGTGAAGGAGTGAAAGTCACTTCCCAGCGGCTGGAGGCAGCAGCACGCACAGCGATGCCTAGAAATGACAGCGCCCATCAAAGCGTCTCCACCACAACACATGCAGAGCAAATACTAACGCTCCTGCAATCAAACAATTCCCTTTATTATTTTAGGGGCGACTAATCAAGGAGGCAAACCATTTGAAATGTAGATGGCATCGCTTTCACTTAAATGCTCTGCTGCAAAAGAAACAGCCCTGAGTAGGTAACTTATTATTTGAACTCCTGGCACTGGTTATGACGGAGCTGAGAGCCACCTGGACTGCACACGTGTGACCTGTCACCATTCAGATCACTCAATAGAAGTGATTGCATTAGCACATACACTTCTTTAGCTGCTGGGTTTCAAGGAGCTAAGTCGCTTAAAAATTAGCATCCTATTATTCGGCCACAAGTTTTCTGAACTAATACATGTTCCTTGTGAGCTGTATGATTGCAGTGGGAACAATTACTCACGGGGGGTCCTGGACAACAGCTTGGACACAAGCCAGCAGCGTGCCCTTGTGTCAAAAGAGCCCAACAGTGGCCTGGGCTGGAGCATCTCGCAGATGAAAAAGGCTGAGAGAGTAGGGACTGTTCACAGAATCACAGAACGTTAGGGGTTAGAAGGGACCTCAAAAGATCATCTAGTCCAGTCCTCCCCACCACAGCAGGATCACCCAGACCAAGTTGCACAGGAACATCTCCAGGTGGGTTTTAAATGTCTCCAGAGAAGGAGACTCCACAACCTCCCTGGACAGCCCCTTCCAGTGCTCTGTCACCCTCACTGGGAAGAAGTTCCTTCTGATATTGATGTGGAACCTCCTGTGTTCCAGCTCACACCCACTGCCCTTTGTGCAGCCTGGAAAAGAGAAGGCCCCTGGGGGTTCTCACCAATGTGTACAAATAGCTGAAAGGAAGATATAGAGAAGATGGATCTCTTTTCAGCGATGTTCAGGACAACAGCCATAAAGTCAAACACAGCAGACTGCATTTGAACATTAGGAAATGTTTTTCATAATAGCATAGAATGGTTTGGGTTGGAAAGGACCTCTACAGATCATCTAGTACAGCAATCACTGTGATGGTGACTAAGTACCATCACAGGGTGTGCAGGAAGGTTGTGGACATTGAGACATTCCAAAGTGATCAAGGCATGGGCCTGTGTATCTGGCTCTAAGTGGCTGTGCTTGAACAGAAGAGTTGGACTGGGTAACATCCTGAGGTGCCTTCCAGCCACAGCCAACACTGTGTTGGGCAGTCACCTGGTGTGTTCCAGTTTACATCAGGCTTAACCAAAAGCTGCTTAGAACTGAAGTTCTTGATTCATGGAAGGCAAACTGTAATGTACCAAAAGGGAGAACAAGAACTTCATCTAAAACTTCTGCACTATGTGATCTGATACCTAACAGAAGGGAGAGTGCTTGGGATCCTGCCCTTTGTGAGATGCAGTGCCTGCATAACCATCAATCCTCTTGTGTTTACCCCATTTTTTGGAGCATGTCACTTGCAAGGTGGGGGGCAAGTCTCTAGTTTCACGTTATTTATTCAACAGAGAATAACAATGCCAAAGAGCCACTTCTTTCCGAGCCCTTAAACAAAGAAAGGCTTTTATGGCTCCAGTGATCCATGAACCTTATCGTCATGCAATGCTCACATTGGCAGTTCATGGTGATGTGGCCAATCACATACATCACCTCATTCAATTGGACACACACAAGATTACTCTTCCACCATTCTCTGCAATAAAGAGCCTCCTGCAACTACATTGTGCCCTGTTTTGAGGCAGTGATCCAACTGGGCTTGAGAACCTTGGCTGGTGTTTCAGCAAAGAACATTCTCCAGACCACAGGTACCAAAAGGCTTCCTGTTGAGCAGCAAGGACCAAGAATTCAGAATCACTGAATTGTTTAGGTTGGAAAAGGCCTTGTAAGATCATCAAGCACAATCATGGACCCAGCACTGCCAGGTCAGCAGTAGACCATGTCCCCATGTCTCCCAGTATTACGTCTATATGTCATTTAAATACCTCCAGGGATGGTGACTCCACTACTGCCCTGAGCGACCTATTCCAATGTTTGATAGAACTTCAAGTGAAGGATTTCTTCCTGATATCCAGCCTAAACCTCTCCTGACACAACTTCAGCCATTTTCTCTAGTTCTCTGCCTACTTGAGAGAACAGACCAACTCCCACTTCACTACAGCCTCACTTTCTTGAGGCTAAACAACCCTAGTTTCCTCAGCCACTCCTTCACAGGACTTGTACTCCAGACCCTTAACCAGCTCCATTGCTCTGCTTTGGATACTCTGGAAGACTCAAAGGACATTTTACATAAAGTTGCTGCTTTGTAAATAACTTCTCTTTCAAAGCAAATTAAGTCTCACTCCTGGCAATCACACTGGAATCGCACACAGAAACAAGTTCGACCTCCAGAAAAATCCACGGGTGCCAGAGGAGATTGTGCTCAGGATGTGGCTGCAACACGTGGCACAGTCACACTGCTACAGCATGTAGAATGCATGTTCTGAAGGCACTGTGACCAAGCTACCATACACGATACTTTATCATGCATGTAGTTGTGCAAACATTACTCATAGCTGTTCATAAGCCAAGTGGCTAGGTATGTGTGTGTTTGAGTCCTGGAAGGAATGCCGGACCAGTACTCAGGGCGCTGTTGAAATTTATTGTGCCCTGGGCAAGATACAGCCTAAAGAGTGTGGGAGATGTAAGGCTCCACCACACTTGGGAACCCATAAATGCATAGGATTACATCACAGAACATTAGGGATTGGAAGGGACCTCAGAAGATCATCTAGTCCAAACTCCCTGCCAGAGCAGGATCACCTCAGTCTTGGTGTTTTAACTCTACTCTACTCACGTAGCTGTTGCTGGACTAAACTGCCCAAGAACTGCAAGTCCTTGATGAGTATAATGTTGTATTTGGTGAAGGTGCTGTGCAAAGTTAATACCTCAGTCTGCTACGTGGACAAGTTATACATCAAACTCTGCAGATGCTGGCTGTCTAGGATGTGGTGTTTTCTCATGCTATGTGCTAGGCTGTCTTCTCAATCATATCAAGGTCTCACATGCCATTTCTTTTTTGCTGTGGAAGCTCATAACCAGCTGGCTGCCTTGACTCATACATTGAGGAATGAACCATGGGCCTTGGAGGAAACAAACCTCAAGGATCTATGTTCAGTTTAAGCTGAAGAGGTAACAGCATTGTAGCAGTGAGGTGTAAACCACCCCTGTGAATCACACAGATGGGATTAGTGTTGCATACCACAGGGGGTTTGCACTTCAGATCAGCCGAGACTGAGGGGTGACCTCATTAATGTTGATAAATATGTGAAGGGTGGGTGTCAGGAGGATGGAGCCAGGCTCTGCTCAGTGGCATCCAGTGATAGGACAAGGGCAAGTGGGTGTGAGCTGGAGCAGAGGAGGTTCCACATCAATCTGAGAAGGAATTTCTTCCCTGTGAGGGTGACAGAGCACTGGAACAGGCTGCCCAGGGGGTTTGTGCAGTCTCCTTCTCTGGAGACATTTAAAACCTGCCTGGCCATATTCCTGTGTGGCTTGGTCTAGGTGATCCTGCTGTGGCAGGGGGAATTGTACTGGACGATCTTTTGAGGTCCCTTCCAGTCCTTAATGTTCTGTGATTCTGTGAAGTCCTCTACCTCAAGCAGAATTTGGCCAGGGGTTGAACTGGTGTGTTTAAATTTCTACTGGTTTAACAAATAAATAGATATCAACATCACCATCAAAATGGTATCTTAGTCTTTTTGCTTTTATACTCACTGCTACTTGCAAGAGGAGCAGTGTCAGTCTGTGACTTCTACCCTCTGTGATGTGACAAGGTTATTAATTGGTCTGTTAGCTTAAGCCATGTGGAGAGACTGAAGCAGAAAATGAGGATCAGCTTTCTTTACCAGCATCCTCCTGTGTTTGGGAGTGTTATAGACTTTGCTGCAGCAGTGACAATCACGTTTATGTCAAAGCAAACATATTCCTATACATTAATGGAAATGGAACATGTTTAGCACTGATTTTATCTCTCTGTGTAGAAGAGCATGATGGAAATAGTCACAGTTGGCAGCTGTCTTAGACTATAAAGATCTGCTCATGGGTCTAAGGCAGTGTTTGGTTGTTTCCATTTAATCTGTGTAACTCCCTTGTTTGTAATGTGTTTACACAATGGCTTTAAAGTAATGAAACAGTGAAGTAGACCAACTGTCTTCTCCTCACAGACCCAACACTGCAATGAACAAGCTGTCATAGAGATAAAAACCACTTCCAGAGAGCAATCACCTGATAGGATATTCAGAGCAGATTTTCTAGGTGTCCCATGACTACACTGATCTCTTCTGAACATGTGGCAGCCTCCTGGTGACTTGGCAGGATGATTTGCCTGCACCCAGTTCCACCAGCCATTGACAGGTGGTCTCATTCTTCATTTCACAGTAGGCAACTAAATAATTGCTGCATTTCATTACACAAATGGCGAGGGAAGAAAACTCCTAGAGTTATTAACTGGCAGGTAGACCCTGAGATGCAAACATTTGGTCCACATTCAGTCCACGTTTAGCACATTTTTGGGAAGAATCCCACAGAATCACAGAACATTAGGGATTGGAAGGGACCTTGAAAGATCAGCCAGTCCAGTCCCCCTGCCGCAGCAGGATCCCCTAGATCAAGTGGCAGAGGAACATGTCCGGGTGCACAAACGTAATGATTAGACTTGCTGGTTTCCAGGCCCTTTTTGCATCGCATTAACCCGTGTCTTGCTGCAGAGTCTGCCGCAAGTATTTGCAACACAAATGTACCCAATGTGTGGCCTGCAGCCTGGGCAGTTCCTCCAAGAGCTGCCACATAACCAAAGAAGGGCTGCATCAAGGCCTCCCCAAGAAGCAACTGCACATCTCAGTCTCATGCTTTGGGTGCACCCATTATACTTCCCTCCTCCTCCATTATTTTTGATCAGACCTTTGGAGTCTCATGCATCAGCAGCCAGGTAAGATGAGAGGTCTGTTGTACAGCAGGAATTCATTTAGAAAGGGATTCGCTGCCTTAGTGTACAGACTTGTTTGCATCCACCCCTGATCTTCCTTTCCTATGGCCTTAAAACCTTCCTCTAACCAGCCAGTAATGTTTAGTACAGAGTCTTTAGTAAGAGCAAAGTAAGATACAGTATCTTAAGTAGAAAAGGAAAGATGTTAACAGTGAGATGTGCAGCAGGAGGTGATTTCATTACTTACAGGATAGGGGAGCAGAGAGCCCAAACAGAGCAATCGGTGCGGCTGGAATAATGACACCCAGCAGCCTTCCAGAGGAGAGATAAGTCCATCATGAAAGAGGCTTGAGCTGACACATTACATCACATTTGCTGGGGGCTAAGCCTGAACACAGGACAGTTCCCGTGGCTTAGCTGGTGTGCAGGAACTTCTTAAGCTCTCACACCTCAATCACATGCAAGCCCTAAGGCTGTGGAATTACACATTGGATCAGATAGGCAGAGTTCCCTCAAAAAACCTTTAAAAACTAGGAGAGGAAAACAGAATTTGCTTCAGAAACACAGAAAACCCCATTTTTTCTGTCTTTTGTATGTTCAGTTTACATTTCTGCCACACTTTAAGCTTTGCAGTAGTGCGAAGGGAACATCTACAAGAACAGTGGGAGCTGATGATGTAAAAACATTTAAGATTGGACTGGATGATCTTTCGAGGTCCCTTCCAATCCCTAATGTTCTGTGATTCTGTGAGGACAGATCACTAACTACGTTAAACACAGTGGCTGTGGTAGAAGCCACCTGGTGTGAAACTTCTGATTTCAGGAAATTCTGCATCCAAAAATCCCCTTCTTTTTAGTGGGGGCTCCAGACATAGCACCCCACCGGAGAACAGGGTGGTGTTCATTACACCGGAGAGTACAAGAGTGCGAAGAAAAGGCAGAAATTAAGACAAAGTAGCTGCCTGCTGGGTGACAGGCAAATGGCATACCCCACAAAGACGTGGTGATCCTGTTGCCTGGAAACATGTAGTGCATTTTGTTAGTGACTTTCCAGTTGGCTGAGGTAGGCTTGGCAGCCCAGTACCACCCAGAGGTGTTGGCTGATTGCTAGCGACGTGCCAGCGGCTCATTTTCTGCGGGGTCATTCTGCCCATTGTATCCTGGCTAATTCAGCTGGTGAAATGTGCCGCGTGAGGTCTGCTGCTGCAGCGCACCCGCAGAGTTTGGCACCCACCCTTCTGCAGAGTGTTCTAGAGGGAAAGCCAAGCAGCACAGGCTACCTGGGCAGCTTTAGGGGAAGACTTTCCCGATCTGCAGCCCTCTCAAGCCAAACGCCAGAATACTCAGCCTGAGTAGCACTGAGCTGCTGCTCTGCACAGCGTGTCTTTGCTAACCTTGGAAACTCGATTAGAAGTGATTTCATCTGTGCTTGTTCTGTTTGCTTGTTCTTTTAGCTTCTGAGCTATAGTGCACGCCACGTTGAGGAGATGTAGTGTGCATCTCCTTGGGTTCTCCAGAACTACTCCTTGGCTAGCTTTGGATACTGCAACCCTTCCTAAAGGAATGAATGTTACATCTTTCTACTGTTGTGGTATGTAGGATCCTCAGGCAGCCTCCTCTAATCCTACCACAAACAGCACGCTCCAGTCTGAGAAGAAAAGGGTGATCTTTTTCTTGACGCATCCCATCTCCTAGTATTTTCTAAGAACCTGCTTGGCTTTGTCCCATTTTACTTCAAGTTCAGGTAGATTTTATTTATTCATGAGAGTTTATCTGAGGGTGAACATAGGGACTTGATAAATATTTGATCACAAACAGGTGACAATGCACAATAATAGCGCTAAATGAAAGGGAATTTGATGGCAAGTTTATAAAAGAGAAAGTGGAGAGAAGAATCTTGCCCCAAATTCAGTTCACAGATTTTCCACCTGTGGGACTGCTACTTTTTTACAAACAACCATCCTCTCTACAAAAGACTTTTTATCTTAGTTTTCCTAGGGAGAAATGAAAGTTATGGTGTTGATCACATTGGACTTGATGATCCCTAAGGTCTTTTCCAACCTGAATGATTCTGTGATTCTGTATATCTACCCTGCTCTAGTTTGAAACCATTGCCCCTCATCCTGCTGCTACACAAGCTAGTGCTTGTGGTTATGTGGGTTAGGCTGTTACAGGTGGAGAAACCAGAGAATGAGAGCTGGATTATTTTCTTGGTGGTTTTGCCCCCTGAAACAGGGTGGTAGCAAACCTCACAACAGGAGTTTTCGCCTGCCAGTGGAGGTGAAGCATCTCTGCATCAGTAAGTGCTGCAGTGGATCTCTCTCAAACTCAGAGCAATCCTGCCACTTCAGTAATCACATTCTGTTTGCCTTTCCATCCTTTAACGTCATTTGCTTCGTGAGGAGGCAAACCCTACAATTTTATTTTCATCCCAGTAGCTAGAAGAATTGCCAATGAAGACTTTTCTGTCCCTTATGATGGAAGTGGATGCACACAGGAAGATGAACAAGAGTGTTTTTAGCATACCATGCCTTCCACAACTTGGTCTAGGTGATCCTGCTCTGGCAGGGGGATTGGACTAGATGATCTTTCGAGGTCCCTTCCAATCCCTAATGATTCTGTGATTTCCAGGGCAGCTACTGCAAGGTGTTTGAACTCCTGCTCTGGGGAGTTTGATCCCACGTACCTAGACATCTGCCTTTTAGCACGGAATTCATTAGCATTTGCAGCCATAATAATGCAAAGTGCATCGAGATGCTGAAACAAAAGCAGTTGTTATTGCAAAGTATTAAACATTGAATAAAAGATGCAGCTCCTCAGTGGCATGTAATAGTCACAGCTGTTATTCCACAAGTCACTTAAAGGCACTTACAAGGACTATTATTAGCTATAAAAGCTCACTTGGGTTTTATGAACGCCGGAGAACTGCGACAAAACCACTGCTTCGTAAAGAACAGTGTCCTGATCATCACCTTTTGGCCCCAGTACAGACATGGTCAAAAGGCAAATGGAGATGGTACCAGCCCAATTACCTAGCAAAATGCCTGAAGATTTAAAAGCAATGTAACTGGGAAGATTTGATTTTAATTAGAACATAGCAGGGTAACAGCAGCAACCTGCGGTGATATCATCAAATCAAGGCTGTTTCCATGGGAACACCACCAACTCCCAGAAATTATCATGTCAGTTTGCCATAAATAGAAAAAAAAAATGATGTTTTTAAAAAGAGGAAAAAAATAAAAAGAGAAGACAACAAAGATTACAGGAGAAAGAGAATTCACAGGAGAATTCAGCTCTCCCCTTTGATGCTTCTTGCCGATGTGTTGCCAAGTTTTATTTTCAAAAAAATGTAGTGAGATAGAAATTCCAGTGCAACTTGCAGTGCTCCTGCCACACACTGAGGTTTTGAACACCTTTTCTGAAGACTTTCTAAAGGGTTTTCTAGGGGAAAAAAATGATGCAGTGCACTGTTCTGTACTAATCTCCCTGCCTCCTGTGCTTTTTACAGCATGAGTGAGCTCAAGATTGGTGTGGGAGAGAGGAATACTTGTGGTCATAGCTATTTGCTGTATATTTCCTCATTTCCATTTTTATTCTAGGTCTGTGTTTTGAAAGTCAGGTCTGAAAGGGATACAACTACAGAACAAGGAAAGTAAGCAAAGAGTATCACAAACAGAAGCTTTGTTTCCCTCCATCTGCTTCTCTGATTGCCTTCCTTTTCCAGTTCCCATCTTCCTTCTCCTAGTTGCCTCCAGCCTGGTGCTTTCACCAACCACATAAACACATGGGAAGGCACTGAATTCTTCCCAGGAATATCTAAAGGTGCCCCGTCCCTTCGGGCCTCCTCTCTAACAGCTTTGCTGTGCTCCTGGCACGCAGTGAGCTTGTTCCTCTGAACACACTCCCTTCTCTGGAGGCAGTGCCTTTGTGATGAGCTGTCCTGGCCAGTGGCAGTAGCTTCCCCATGCTGTATTCCCAGCTATAAAAGTCCCTCTTGCTCACAGTTTGTGTCTCCTGTTTTCACACTTAGAAACTGTGTTCTGCTCATATTGAGTCTAAATTTTTCCCCCCTCCATCATCAGCCTGAAATTACTGTTCTGCCCTGCCCTGTTGTGACTAGTGACAGTACTTGAATCCCACAGAACATCAGGGATTGGAAGGGACCTCCAAAGATCACCCAGTCCAATCCCCCTGCCAGAGCAGGATCACCTAGACCAAGTGACACAGGAACAAATGTCACATCATAACCCGTACCATTTGCTTCACAGGTACTGAGAAGGAATTCTCTGCTGAGAAGAAGTAGTCCATGATAATAAATTATTATTGAATTTTATCTCAAATGAAAATTATAATGTCATTTTGGACAAAACCAGTAAGTGCTACTGAGAAAATTGACTGAATTTGATGATAGTCCTTCAGGTATAATCTTTCCCCCTTACAATTGGATTGAAACGCTGATCTGCATAGAGCGCAGCAGAGGGCATTCCCTTCTTCAGATCTGCCCTATGAATCTAAAGTACTTAAAGTGCTCTTGTGGGCTGAGAGAGAGATCAACTGTATCTCAGAGAGAAAAATGCCATTAAACACCTATTAAAATGCTGGTCCCACCGCTTGTAAAAGAACGTGTGTGAGCCCATCTGTTCCAATAGGAGTTTGGTGGATATTTTCCCTATACAGCAGGCTCTAAAATATTTCAGATTTTGTTATAAAGTGCTGGAAAACTGAAGAGAACTTTACTGACAGTACAGCTAAACCTTGGTTTCAAATGAGGCTATGTCTTTCCTTCAATGCCAACAGCCAAGCTGCTATTTCAAAGAAGATCTGAAGGATTAACAGTAATATAAAGCTGCAAATTTGCTCACACAAGCAAATCATGAGACCTGCTGCCTGCCCACCTCCTTCTGTCCAGCAGTGTTGACTGGTTCCTCTATGTGAGCTTGGCTTTAAAGACTGGTTTTAAAGAACAGGGGCAATCTACAGGATCCCTCACAGGCCTGAGAGATGGGCCAAGGCCAACATCATGAAGGTCAACAAGGAGATCTATCCTTCATAGAATCGTTAAGGATTGGAAGAGACCTTGAAAGATCATCTAGTCCAATCCCCCTGACACAGCAGGATCACCTAGACCAAGTCAATGCAAGGCCCTGCACCTGAGTCAGGTCAGTCTCAAGCACAAATGCACCCTGGGTGGAGTATGGATTGAGAGCAGTCCTAAGGAGAATGGCTTGGACGTGCTGCTTGATGGAAAAACCCCGCATAGCCAGCAAAAGGGTCATGGCTAGCAGGCTGGGGTGTTTCTGCTCCTTTACCTGCTCTTGTGAGAGCTCACCTGGAGTATTGCATCTAGTTCCCCATCATGAGAATGACATGGAACTGTTAGAGTAGGTCCAAAGACAGGTAATGATGATCATCAAGACCTGAAACAACTCTCCTATGAAAACAGGGTAAGGGAGTTGAGATGGTTCAGCCTGGAGAAGACACTTCCAGGGGGACATTATTGAAGCCTTCAGGTATCTGAAGGAGGCCTACAGGAAAGCTGGAGATGGGACTAGTTGTACAAACACTAGTGGTGACAGGATGAGGGGTAAAGGCTTTAACCTGAAAAGAGTAGATTTACACTGGATACCAGGAGGAAGATCTCTGCTGTGAGGGTAGTAAGACACTGAAACAGGTTGCTGAAGGAAGTAGTGGATGCTCCATCACTGACAGTGTCCAAGGCCAGGTTGAGTCTCTGAGCAATCTGGTCTAGTGGGAGGTGGCAAGGGGGTTGGAACTAGATGATCTTTAACACAAATCATTCTATGATTCAATAACTGCAGAGTTGAACCGTATTTCAGGGTTGACTGGTGGTGAACTAGACAGAGAAGAGGGGCTGTTCAGAAGCAGAGCATAAGGGAAGTACAGTAATTTGCTGAGAACAGTCAGATACGCCTGAGTCGCTGCCAGGAACACCAAGGCCTGTCTGGGCACTTGTACCCAAGAAGATCTGGTATTGACTGGGATCTGTGTGAGTGCACTAGTGCCTAAGCCCCATGTGCAATGTTAATAGCTGTGTGTGTCGTGATATAGGACACTTTCAGCTCTTCAGCTGCCTTTTCAGGTAAACTCTGAGCTAAATCTTGCACCTGACATCCCTGCTTAAAAAAAAAGCAGCACTGAATATTAGTTCAAATGCAGCAAAACACTCACGCTGCTTCTTTGCCATAATGCGATAGCTGAAGCAAAAGGAATTTTGGGAGGCGTGGGAGGGGGGAAATGACTTGCAAAGATCACAACGTCCCTTTCTATTTCAAGAAAGTGGCAAAGGAAAGCGTCCTCTTCAAACACGCCACTTGTGCCTACTAATTATCACGTTGAAGTGCGGTGCCCCGTGGTGGGAATGAAAAGGTTACACCCTGAAACATGGGCTTTGGAAATGGTCTTCTGTTTCTTGCCATATTTCACTTCTCACCCTAATTGCAGACTAGCACTGGGCAAGCTTTCAGCTCATTATTCTCAACAGAGACTTGCTAATGGTATTTCATCTACTGCCTAATTCTACAGCTTTGACACGGGAAAATTCGTCTCGAATTCAATAGTGACGGGGAACAAACAGTAGGTCTGGCTTCTCAGCTTTTTGTTTAGCTGTTCAGTAACTGGATAAACATTAACCAGCTGGGTAGTGCAATTACAATTTTCTTTAAGGTACGGTAAATGCTTGTGAGAGCACAGGGCCTGGCACCCTCTCAACTATTAATGAATGCATTCCTGTTCCGCTCACGCTATTAAGAGCGATTAAGTATTTTCACAGAGGTCATGCAGAAAATGAATGGCAGAACCAAGTGCTGAAGACAATCCGAAGCTTTTTGCTAAGGGATACTTTTTAAGACTTGCCACAGCACCAACAGACATCAGCAGAAGGAATACAATTACTGGGAGGAATTGATATGAGATACTAATTATTTACTATGAGCCTGAATGCACTTACGCATCATGACCAACAAACAATAGGGCCTGGAGAATAAATCCTATGAGGAGAGATTGACAGAACTGGGGCTGTTTAGTTTGAGGAAGAGGAGGCTGAGGGGAGACCTCACTGCTCTATAAAACTATCTGAAAGGACACTGTAGAGATACTGGTATTGGCCTCTTCTTACAGGTAATTAGTGACAAAACCAGAGGGAAGAGCTTCAAGCTTGAACAGGGTAGGTTTAGATTGGACATCAGGAAAAAAGTCTTCCCAGAGAGAGTGGTCAGGCACTGGAATGGGCTGCCTGGGGTGGTGGTTGAGTCACCATCCTTGTATGTGTTTAAAAGTAGTGTTGGAAGATCCCATTTAGGGGTGAACTTGTAGAGTAGGCTTGATGATTGCACTTCATGATCCCAAGGGTCTTTTCCAACCTGAACGGTTCTATGATTCTATGAACTCAGCAAACACCTTGCTCAACAAGGATTCAGGATTTGACTTAAAAACATGGATAAAAGTAAACTCTACTATTCCCCTCTAGGGAAGTAATCTCTACTAACTATTTGTCCACAGCTTTCCTCAGCATTGCAGTCTAAGTCGCATTTGTAATCATCACCCTCTTTTCTGTAACAAGTAACTCAGGAATTTCTTCCTAAAACGTATCAGAGCAAAATTAAAGGTTTGAATTGTTATTAATCCTTCCCCAAAAGGACAACATTTGTACAGATAACGGGGAGAAGATTAATACTTGGAGTAAAATACGTGGGAATATCTCTGTTCGTACATGGAAATGTCTCTCTTAATTGCAGAATTAACCAAGTCATGAAACGCAACGGCTGAGACTGTTAATGCAACAGAACTTTCAAGTGCTGAAAGCTGTTCAGAAGCGTAACCATATTGCATGCACAAAGCAAGGAACTCCCCTCATTTCTGCTCTTGAGCTTCTAAGTTTCATGCATCTTTATGATGGGCCAGGGCTAGTAAGGGAAGTGTGCCAAACTTCTCATTTAGGCTGTCAAGGGTGAAGGTATGAGCTGGGCTTCAGCTGTGCAAGGTGCCTCAAGGGAAGGAAACATAGGAGAAAAATACCAGGTATAGCTGCAGCCGTCTCTGCTGGAACAGAGGGATGGCAGGTGGAGGCTGTTATGTCGCTCAGCAGAGCCGCTCATTAAATAACCTCCAGGTGGACCTGAGAGTCGTGTTCCCAACCAGTGGCAAAAGCCAGAATGAGCCTTGCAACATGGCACCAGGGAACCACAGAGACTGTCACAGCAGGGGCCTGAGTCTGGGACAGGTGCAGAGGTTCTCCTGTTTTTTCTGGAATCATGGAACATTAGGGATTGGAAGGGACCTCGAAAGATCATTTACTCCAATCCCCCTGCCACAGCAAGACCACCTAGACCAAGTCACACAGGAACACATCCAGGTGGGTTTTAAATATCTCCAGAGAAGGTAGGTAGCTTGCAGCTTGTTCTTTTGAAGCTCCTTTTGGATCTAGACCAAAAGGTGGGACAAAGTCCACTTTAGCATTAGCACGCTACATCAAATCTCGGCTGAGATTAAGTGGCGTGAATAACGAAAGCTGTTTTCAGGTGGTGTCACAGATATTTTTGAGTTAAGTGCTTGCAATTTTATGCTTATGGGGCACTACATGTGGCAGTCTTGGCTTTATTTGGTGCTTTCAAGGTCAAAAAAGTGACCAGCTGGAAATGAGTTTAGAACAAACTGCTGGGAAGCAACCGGTGCAGATACTTGGGACTAAGAATTACTTGGTGTGACAAGCAATCAGGAGGGTATTTTCACAATAATGTTCTGTGATTCTGTGAGTCGTGTAGGTTCTTTTACTGTGATCTCAAAGTGCAAAACACGAAAGATCTGACAAATACATCCAATATACCCCGAGATGGAATTGCAGGAGGCAAGGGATTGCTTTGGAGAAAACCCTCGAGTGAGACCCCTGATTAAAACTGAATATACTTATCTTAATGTCAATAATATCTCCTTCTCCTGGGAGTGACAGAAGGCATCAAACCACTTACGCAGGAGTTGTGGGAATTCCCCTTTTAGCTCTCCAGTATGACCAGTGAGGAAAAACTAATGGAAAGTGGCAGCTCACTGTTGATTTTCAGATGCTGTATTGTTCAAGTCCATGATGACCATGTTGAGGCAATTCTGACTGGCTCTTACACTGCCCTGATGGGCAGAGGTGCCGCAGTCCCTCCAGCCTCAGAGGCTGGAATCACTGTCACGCAGTTGCCTCGACTTCTCCAGATGCTTTAGAACCAAGCATCTACGTTTCTATAACGAAACAGGTTTTCTAGAGAAGGTTGTCCTGCCTCTTGGCAACCTAAAAGCACCGTCCAAAGGCCAAGCAGACACCACAACTTTGAAGTTTCTCAGCAGCAGCCTCACTTCCAAGGCCCTCAGAACGGAGGTGTCTCATTCCTCCAGCTGCTCGGCAGCTTCCCCCTCACCCTGACAGTACCAGGGAAGGCTTGTTGGGACGAGGCCGTGACGTTTCCCTTCTCAAACTGTCTTGACAAAAATCCAGATGAATAGAAGAGGGTTTTTTTTGCAGCTGCTCCCAGCGCACAATCTGGGACACACAAAACGAGGGCACCCAGCTGCGTCCACTGAAGGCCCTCACAGGCCGCCGCTCCCCCGCGACCCCCAGCCGGGTCGGCGTGTGGTGAATCACGCCTTCAGAACGGTAAACAGGCACTTCTGTTCCTCTCGGAGGACCGCGAGAGGCTTTTTTTCCTACTTCGGATCTTCTCGGCTCCTTCCCCCGCCTCCCAGCCAGCTCCCACCCCCTGAGGCGGGGGCGCGCGGCCGCGGTACCTGGCGCCCTGTGGCCGGGGAGGAGCGCGCGCGGGCCCCGCGGCGCCGGCCCCGAGCAGGTGGGTGCGGGGGGAGAGCGGGAGGCGCACGGAGGGCGCGGGCGGGCCGAGGGGGTCGAGGCGAGTCGGCGGAGAAACTTGTGGTGCTGCCCCGGAGCTCAGGGACGAGGTTCCTCGCGGCGCTCGGCGCGGGGCTGCCCCTCTGCGTTCCCCAGAGAAGGTAAAGTGGCCGCTCGCAGGCGGCTTTGGGTGGGAAGAACTTTGTCCCCCCTAGTTTTTGCCCTTGGAATGGACGTGCTGGAGTGAATCAGCTGAGAAAAGGGGGGGCGTTGAGTCACAGCCGAAGCGACCGGGTGTTAGATGCTTGTTTAGCTGCTGTGGGGGAGAGCAGGAGAAGTGCTGGGGAAAAGCTCTTAAAGGTTTAGAGTAATTTGTATGAACGACAGTGAGACCGGCGATGCTGTCGCGTTTGCATCAGCCCCTCGGTGCTGATGGCGAGGACCCGGGCTGGATCCGCAGAGGATGGCAGAGGGGTTCGTTGTCACTCTCGGGACGTGCGTGGTGTTGGCAGCAGGAGGTTGTGTCCCAGCCCGGCAGCACTGGGGGAAATGTGTGTTTGTGTGGCTCAAGGGATTCAGTAGTTCTCGGAATAGGAAGGGCACACGAGGTTGGGGTGCCTCTTTGTCGTTTGTTGCTGAAAGTGGACTGTTCTGAGTGAGACTTCTGAAAGGCTGTGAAATCTGATTTAAGGAGAAGAAACACCGTGGCTGAGTTTAGTTTATCAAGCAGAGTGTTTAAAAGTTGCTTAGATGTAGTGGTGGGGGATCTGGTTTAGGGGTGAACTTGTAGAGTAGGGTTGATGTTTGGACTTGATGATCCCAAGGGTCTTTTCCAACCTGAATGATCTTATGATTCCCCAGAGATGTAAGTTGAAGGTTGATGATTTCAGTGCAGAACAGTCTCGGGACGCTCTGGATTTATACGCTAGCATTTGCAAGTGCTTCTGCTGATTCAGGCAGTGAAACCTTGCTGAAACGGTGATAACAGCGATCCCCGTTATCACGCATGCAGCATGAGTAAAATCATTGAGCTGCTTCCTGATACAGTCTGTAGTTTCCACTTCTCTATCTGTGCATCCAGTGCAAACTCCTGTTTAAAGACGTGTGTGTATAACTACTGTTCAAGTCGTCAGCTGGCATCCTGTGTGCTGAAAGGTGATCGAGGAATTGAATACAAGTTCATTCGGTGACGGCAGGTCCAGCTAGGACACTTGTTAGCTGCGTGTGTATGTAGGGATGGTCACTGTTCACCGCGTGGACCAGTGACCCAGAGCAGTGTCCTGACTGGAATGTGCTGGCGGTGCAAACGCTGCTGCCACCCACAGCTCCTAGGGGATGTCGCTCAGTGTGAGGTAGAAAGATTTGGGCTGCTTAGCTTTCAGTTTCCAGCTTCCTTGTACAAACCAACACGCAAGGCACAGGTGTGGGACACTTAAAGAGGGTCGTGTACATGTGTTCTGTCTGGTCAGAATGCTTTGGATGTTTTGCTGTAGATGAATGATGGCAAAATGTGTGTTAGATTGATAAACATAAATTCTTTGGGAGTTGATTCTTTTCCTGTAGAAGATCCTGGCCAAGGAATGGGGCTTAAAAACCAACAGGCAACTCCTCTTGATGTTTGGTGATGTCGTTACTAAAGATTTTAAGGTGTTGTCTATAGCCTCTTATTAAGATTGAGATTCCAGGATGCTAAGTGACATATAAAAGTGCCTGCAGGAACTTGCCATTAAAGTATAGAACTTGATTGGGCTGCTCAGGGTGGTGGTTGAATCACCATCCCTGGATGAGTTTAAAAGAGGCTTAGATGTAGTGTTTGGGGATGTGGCTTAGGGCTGAACTTATAGAGTAGGGTTGATGGTTGGACTCGATGATCCCAGGGGTCTTTTTTACCTGAATCATTCTATGATTTGTTTTAGAAATCAAGGATATGCTTGCTCCACAGATTAGGTGTATAAGTACTTTGATCAGCTTTGCATGCAGACTTTGGTGCTTAGGGGCAGTTGCAAAGTTTAATTCACATTACCTGCAGTGCTCAAGTCACTGCTGGTTTGGGTGTGTTCCTGCAAATGATTGAGATGCACCTGAAATTCTGATTTGTATACAAAATTCTGATACACAACATCCTGGGGAGAAGGGTCTGGAGAACAAACCTTATGAGGAGCAGCTGAGGGAGATGGGAGTGTTTAGTCTGAAGAAGAGAAGGCTGGGAGAAGACCTTATTGCCTACAACTGCCTGAAAGGAGGTTGTAGAGAGAGAAGTTCCCTCCTCAAAAGTGACAGGACTATGGGAAACAGCCTCAAGTTGTACCAGGGGAAGCTGATATTAGACATTAGGAAATGCTTCTTTATTGGAAAGGTCACCAGGCACTGGAACAGGCTGCCGTGGGAGGCAGTTGAACCACAGCCCCTGGACACGTTTAAGAAGTCCCATGGATACAGGCATGGTTTAATGGTGTGCTTGGTGCCCTGGACATAACGGTTGGACTCTACGATCTCGGAGGCCTTTTCTAGCCTGAGAAACTCTATGATTCTACAATCCCATGTTAAAACTTTCAACAAACTCTCCTGACCTTTACAGTGTCATTAGATGACACTGAGGCACGTAACAGAGTCAGTGCAAAGGAGAATCAGGCTCCCCATCTTATCTGAGACGAATATTTCTGGTAGGCTAAAGGAAACCCATTTCAGCTGTTGTCTGAATTGCCAAGGCGTGAAAACACACTTTGCAACCTTCAGTGGTTTCACTCACTTTGAAGCGATCCAAAGGCAGTTTTGCAGCTGTCACATATGCAAAACTGGGTGAGTTTGCTCCATGGAATTCAGAAGTTGAATGAGGGTGGGCATATTCAAAAGAATAGAGTTCTGTCTAAAAATATACTCGTTTTCTCTCAGATTTCAAAGCCCCAAGGTATATTCAGTTTGCAGATGTAGTGCTGCTTACACCACTGCTCATCTTAACTACAACACAACTGGTCAACCCCAATGCACGGTGACCACAGATGAAAAAACAGCTGTGAAGTCCCATAAAGATTTTGCTACTACTAGCCAATGTTTGTAGGCTTCAGGCTTTTGAAGTGATGCTCTGTGTAAGAGCACAGACTGATTGAAGGAGTTCTACAAGAGCAGTGGAAAAGGCATTCCAGAAGGCTGTGTCTCAACTTTCTAGTGATGTAACAGCTATGCTGGGACTGCTGTATAAGTGATAGTGAAACGTGGAAAGCTGGACCAAAGGTTCCTACAAGATAAACTTCACTAAACACGAGAACAGAAAATGGAGCATGAGAATCATAGAATCATAGAATCATAGAATCATTACGGATCGGAAGGGACCTCGAAANTCAGTCCCCAGCCTATACTGGTACCTGGGGTTGTTCTTGCCCAGATGCAAGACTCTGCACTTACTCTTGAGAGTACTCGCTCAGTCTGGACACTGCTCTTAGAAACCTCTAAGGAAACCCTCTCCTGTGTCTGCTCTGTGCCTTCTATGTAACAGATACGCTATATTCTTCATTTACACTGTTGGCAACTACCATGTCTGCCTTGATAAATTAAAGCATTGGCTAGAAATTACAGTGCTTCTGCTTGATTCATGAGATAGGGGTAAAATGCTGCCTTCTAGATGAGCAAAGTGAATGAACAGGTTTTGAGATAGTGACCCCTTTGTGTTGGTCCCTTTCATGAGCTGTATGCAGGTCTGTAAATGACTGCTGCACCGTTTGACTCTTTCTAGTTCCTATATCATGTTTTACTCCATTAAAAGGAACAAAAAGGGGAGGAAAAAAGAGGAAAGCAGAGCATGGTTCTGCTGTTCCACAAGGGAACTCATCCCATCTTTTGTTTCTGCTTTGTATCCTCTGGTTTGGAAGGTATTGTGTTATTGCTTTCTTCACTGGCATCGTTTTGTGTGGTGAAAGATGTAGATGCACCAGTGCTTCCCACTGCACATAAAATAGTCCTGGCATGTTCAGGACTTTTGTTTGAGTCAGTTATATGGCTAAAGAATAAAGGAAATGATATGTTACCTGTATAAAATGGCTGCTGGAGAGAGTCCAGCGCAGAGCCACGAAGGTGATGAAGGGAGCAGAACACCTCCCTTATGTGGAAAGGCTGAGGGAGCTGGATCTCTCTAGCTTGGAGAAACAGAGACTGAGGGGTGACCTCATTAATGTTTATAAATATGTGAAGGGCAGGTGTCAGGAGGATGCAGCCAGGCTCTGCTCAGTGTCATCTAGTGACAGGACAAGGGGCAATGGGTGTGAGCTGGAACAGAGGAGGTTCCATATCAGTATGAGAAGGAACTTCTTCCCGGTGAGAGTGACAGAGCGCTGGAAGGGGCTGCCTAGAGGGTAGTGGAGCCTCCTTCTCTGGAGGCATTTAAAACCCACCTGGACATGTCTCTGTGCAGCTAGATCTAGGTGATCCTGTTCTGGCAGGAGGATTGGACTAGATGATCTCTCGAGGTCCCTTCCAGTCCCTAATGTTCTGTGAAAGGCGAGCCAGGCTTACGGATCAGCAAAACAGAGTGGATTTCTAGCAGCTTATTTTTACAAGGAATGTTTACTCCTCCTGGGGATGCATGAATCACAGCAAAAATATCTGTGCACAGAAAGTTGCTTCAATTAATCAGTGGTGTGAGGGCAAACAGCTCAGCACGTTTGTGATTTTACTCGCTACTGAAGCTTGTATTTTCTTGAATCTCTTCAGAGGTAAACCCCCAAGAACTAGCCTCACTTAGACTGAAGACAAAGGAAGCTTGCCATAAAAATTAATAAAATAGGGATTAGTCCCTAAATTAGACTGACAGAGGGGTGTGAAGGCTCTCTCTGTAGTGTGAGTGACAGTTGTGGGGTCCAACAGGGCATTTAATGCAGAATGAAATCCTGTTTTAGCCCTGCAGTGACTAAGTAGCAAGGAAATCATGCAAAAGCGGATTGTACAAAATATTCTTGGATCAAGGCATCATGGGTTTGCGTTGACTGAACAGTAGGATGAATGATGCGGTGCCATGTGGCTCCTTGAGCTTGCTTCGAGCAAGCTGTACCAGGAGCTGCAAAGGTCTGGTGTAGCTGCAGAAGGTGCATGTGCTGTGCTTGCTTTGCTCCTTCCCTCTGCCCTTACTGCTCTACCTGCTTTTCTCCTAATGTGTCAATCATCTATCCAGTCACATAAGAGCATTAGGAACTGGAAGAGACCCATCACTGAAAACAGATTTGGGACGGGAATTAAGTCATCACTATTTTTCTGAAAGCCAGGATCAAAGCTTCCCATTCTTTCCTTGAGGGGAGGATTTCCCTGACCACTTGTTCCTGCAAGTGGCCACATCATGTTTTTCTCCATCCCTTAGGAAAGACAAAACTCCTTATAGCATAGTGACCACAGCCTGCTCCAAGGTATGATGTTGATACTGTGTATAGGGAACAACAGTACTTTTCAAATATCTATCTTTATATTATATAAACAACAGTAAATAAATATTTGAATAATGATAAAGAAATACTTTTACAGTATCACAGAACATTAGGGATTGGAAGGGACCTCGAAAGATCATCTAGTCCAGTCCCCCTGCCACAGCAGGACCACCTAGATCCAGTTGCACAGGAACACATCCAAGTGGGTTTTAAAAGTCTCCAAAGAGGGAGACTCCACAACCCCCAAGGACAGCCCATCTGACTTTGTGAGAACACACAATTTAACTATCTGTAGTGACTACACAACTTGCACTTGTTAACTTCAAGCATTAGAATGCCTAAGAGAGCTCTTCACACTGAAGCTCTTGAGGAGTATAAAAGTAAACAGCTGTCTGCAGGCTGTGGCAGTGACCTTGAACTTCCAGTGAGCTGCACTTTCTTTATTTAGCTGAGGCCAATTATTAACTTTGCTAATGACTGCATATTGAATTTGCCATTGTTTGTGTATCTGGCAGCGAAAGAGGCCGCGTCTGCCTTTGTGTGGATGATACAGTATAGTTCAAGGAAATCCTTTGTATAAATTGTTTCCTTTGCAAAGTTAAGTCTTTGTGCCAGTCCTAATTGCTTCTCGTTTGTCTCTGGGCTCTTCAACTTCAGGTTGGTCCTACAATAGGCATAATATATTTCCTCTTATGTGTCGTTCTTTTCTCTTCCTCCTTGTTTAAAGGACCATGACAAATTCTCTCATTCTGCTCCCTTACAGCAATTAGTCCTCTGTGGCAGATCCCCATGGAGCAGAGGAAGCTACACCCTGTGCAGGGACATGAGGTCATCTGCACATCTTTGCCTCTGAAGGGAGGGTTTTCAAGGCAGAGCACTTTAATTTCTAGCCTCAGAACTGTAGGGAACCCAGCAGAGATCTGCCCACAGCACACATGGAATCACAGAGCATTAGGGATTGGAAGGGACCTAGAAAGATCATCTAGTCCAATCCCCCAGTAACCTGTGCTGGGTCAGCCCTGGACAGACTGTTGCAGTGTTATCAGACTCCTGACAGAGTAAGAGTTGTGCAGTTTTTTTCAGGCAGAAAGGAAATTCAGCTCTTAGCTGGACCAAGCCCGGTAAAAACAGTCCAAGCTGCGGAGAACTTATGTTCCTTGGCTGAAAAGCAGGATCCTGTTACGTGCTGTGAGACAATCCCTTACGCCCTGTGTGGACAAATGGTTCTTGAAAGCGTTTCATCAGATCCTAAGTGGAGGAAGAGCCCGCAAGCTTTGTACTGTTGGATGGAATTGAAAAGGCAAACCCTGCCTTTAGCTGCAGTGATTTAAATGGTGACTGAGAGCAGTGATTGCTCTCTCCTGTTGTATAACATCCAGATACCGTCTGTTAGGAAATGGTGAAATACCAGAGTTCTCTTAGTCAGCTGTACAAATATACCTGTGAATGTGTTACATGTGAGATGGCTTTGTGTCTGAGTGGTGGCCTTTCTTCTGTAAAAGAAGGTACGCAGACACTTCTGCTCTGCTCTGAAAGCTCTCAAATACAGTAGATATGACAAGGCTTTTTGTGGACAGGGTTATTTTTTCAGAGGAGAATGAGACTGTGCTCTCTAAACACACAAATTCAGTCATGCTGAAAACGATAGAAAAAACCCTGATGCTTCTTAAAAACAAGATGGTTTGATTCTAATGAAGATCTAACTGGTTTGTTCTAAACAGACATCTTTACCAGCTCATTGCTGTGTGACAGTGACAGCAGAAAAAATTCTGTGAACACACATCTACTCTTCTGTCCTTTCTTCTCTCTGCCTCTATGTTTTAGTGTCCTTAAAAGACATGTGTTTGTGCTTGTGCTAGTGGTTTCAGCTGTTCTTCAGTGACATGTTCCTGCGTGACTGGATCTAGGGGATCCTGCTGTGGCAGGGAGGGGATTGGACTAGATGGTCTTTCAAGGTCCTTTCCAATCCCTAGTGTTCTGTGATAAGTAGGAGAAACTGCTTGCTTGTTACAAGGTAGAGTCATCTACAGTGGAGTGCAACTGGCGCCCAACTAAGAGAAGGTGAAATGAGGCCGAGTGTCAGCCAGTCTGAACAACGAGAGCTAGTTGACTGTCAAAGAACTTCCCTGGGGAAGTAATACAGTCAGATTTTTTGGGACATCTAAAATTAGACTTCAAAAAGCATTAAAAATAAATCATGTGCAACCTTGTTTTGGTAGGAAGGTGGACTAGAAAAGGCAGGGTTTGGGATTTTCCCTGTATTTTTTTTGTTTCAAATACAATCTGTAGTTGTTGGACCAGGTTCTGTTCTGTGGAGTGGAAGTCAAGGGAAGATTTGCATTAGTTGGTGCCTGAGAAAACAGAATAGACCTGTAGCACTCACCCCTTCAACTGCTGCCGATGTTTTTAACGGGATGTTTTTATTCCTGCCTCTCAGGGATAGTTCAGAACCATCTCTCCCAATGTTGTGATTCTCCTCTGTCACTAGACAAGAGGATTTGGGATGGGGGAGTAGGTTACATGGTGAAGGGAACACTTCCTCTGCACTGAACATTGGGATGAAGATGGCCACATGGTTTCTGACCCTGGAAGTGAGGCTGCGTCGCTTAGACGAGAGGGTGCTGGGGCAAGGACTGCTGAGAGAGGCAGCCGGGAAAGTCATCTTGATTGCGTTTCAGACTGTGACTTCTAAATACCAGGAGCTGGTTCCCATTTCCTTTCTCCCACTGCTGCTCGCCCCCAGTGTGCTTTACCTCCTGCTGCCACGCGCTCGCTCTGCCAAACAAGCGTGGGCTGTATTTTTTTCCTAATTTGACTAAGAGCATATTTCCCAATCGAAATCCTTAACGAAGACAAAAGGCCTGTATTGCAGGGTAGCACCCAAACCACATTATTAGCAGGGAAGACTCATTCTCCTTATGTCCATGTTTTTGAATGACTTAATCAGGAAAAGAGAGAGCTTCTGGTAATAGCTCTTTGCACAGGGCAGCAGTGAGGGTGCAGTGGTGGAGATGCTGCAGCACCAGCTTTCTTGGAAAGCCTCATTAACCCGTTATTGAAGTAAGTGTAACCGATGCAGGGTGCTTTGATGGACTAGTCCTTTGCACAGCTGTCTTGGCTTCAGTTAGAACAGAGCTAATTCTGTTCAGTGATTTTACTTTTCAGCTCAGTTTCTTCTAATTGCACTGTCTGTAGTTCATGGCCTGTTTGTGCAGACAGTGTCAGCTTCTACCAGTGATAACGCTTGATGTTTACAGCCACTACCAGGGGTTGGTGTGCAGAAAGGCTCTTGCTTAGACTTACTCCCACGGAGACCAAGGTCACTGCTAATCTTGCGTGCCACGTCGGGGGGCAGTCGGTGGGAGGCTGCACCAGTGGGGAGGAGCAGAAAGGACAGGTGGCCCTATGCTGACCAACAGGGTTTTCAGTCCCACGTACATTGTAGTGGGTATAAAGCTGAGGGACCACAAGGGTCAGACTAGTCTGCTTCCCTCTTTCCTACTGGCATCCAAGAAGGACTCTGTCCGTTCTGCCTTCAATCCAAATCCATGCATTCCTGATTCTAGCTCCTGCATTCAGTTCCTGTCTGCTGCCGAGTCCAGTCTGGGACTTACCCAGCATCTGTATCAGTGGTGACGGTGAAGTAACAGCTAGCAGGGGGTTGGACTGAGTATTGGGTTTGTATACATTTTACATTATTGTTCTTTTAATTAAAGCTGTTGTATTTTTCCAATCCAGAAGTCTCTCTCCCTTATTCCCTTTCTCTTCCCCTTTTGTGGAGGGATAGGGGCTAATGGACAGCATCTGTCATTCGGCTTATGGCTGGGCCAGCCTCAGCCTATGGCAATGCCAGTTTCTCAAGGGAGAAAGTAAGTGCTGCAGGAGCTCTGCATGTTCAACTTTTGACTGATCTCCCATAAAGTCTTTTACAAGATACATGAGAAGGAAAACCTTTGAGTTTAAAGTTTTGGTTTAAAGCGTGGCCCAGCACGGATGTCTACGTGAGGCTGGCTGTGCTCTGTTCTCTGCAGCACTGCAGTCCAGGGCTGGATCAAGGCAAGGCATAGGAGTTGAGGCTGGACAGGCTAGGCTGGCATCTATGCATTTGGTATTCATGGCACTTGTCCAGATCTGTGAGCTTGCTCTTTAGATGAATGTTGTCATCAGATAATTCTAACGAGGCAGCCTGTACTGTGGTTTTGGAAGCGGTGCAGTATAAAAATCTTCCGTCTGCCGAGAGCTAGGAATTTGGCTGAACTTCAACTTGCAGTGTATAAACATATTCCTCTGCTTTTTTTTTTTTCCCCTTTTATTTTTCTCACTTTTATTTCTCCTCCCTTTCTTCCTCTCAAGGACATAGACTTTGGCAATCTTTCTCATAGCTGTGTGAAGCTCGGAATCTTGACGGATGCCTGTGCCGCCGCCGCCACCACCACCTCCTCCTCCACCACCTCCTCCACCACCTTCAGGAGGGCCCCCTCCACCGCCTCCTCCGGTAAGACTGACTTTGCATCTCTGTTAGCAAAAGCTTAGCTATAGTACCCACCTCAGAGTATGGCGTGGTGTTCACAGCAGGTGTCTGGGGCAGCTGCTTCTTTTGCTGTCTTTGATGCTTCTGTTCATCAGGGCAGTGGTCTCCAAAGCAGAGTGCATGAGGGGAACCCTGGGATGCAGGAAGAAGACAGCATTAGAACTTCAGTCATACTTGTGTGTGGTTTATAAATATATATCGGGGTGCATGCTTGAAAATCTCTTTCTGCTAGGGCTGCAGGATCAAAAATGTTGAGGTAATTGCTTTAAAGTGCGTGTGGTGATAACTGAACATTTGTGAACACTTCTCCAGCCACAGAGACCTCAGCTTTTATTGATAATGTGCAGGTGGTAAGTGTTCATTTCCTCATCCTCTTTCCTCTATTAAAGACTCTCAGTGTTTGGCTGCAGGTAGCACACGCTGTCTTCCCGGGGAAGCAGTGGAATAGGCTTCTGTACGTGTGCAGGAGCAATTACTGCCTGTGACAGATCATTACTTTGTGTGGCATGAAGCAGAACATGTGCTCTGCCGGCATATCTGCAGTGACAGGAAGATGCTCTGAGTGGAGTTTCAGGGAATTACATTTCCATACCTCCACAGTCAATTACTGTACTCATGGAACAACATCTTTAAGTAGTTCTCATACTCTGCAGTCATAGAATCACAGCCTGTTCCTGCACTGAAGTTTTTAGACCATTCTTGAAGTAGTGAAACCTGGCATGATTGTGTTTGATATAAAATCTGACTTTTTGTGATGTATTTTTCCATCACTACTGTACCTGCTACGGTCCGTGCTAGTCCCTGTGGCAAAACAGTACCTGGTACTTTAAATTATTACATATTTTTTTAAGAAGTTTATTTCTCCCTTCTTTGGCATCTCTGCTCTGTTTTGTTTCCATGAAGGTCTGTTGGTTCTGTTTGATAATGTTCTCAATGTTATCTCCTTCCAGAAGGAGGTTTCCTTGCATGTTTCTCCCTGCTCCTTTGCAGACTGTACATCTCCACAGTTCATGGAGAGTTTTACTAAATGGTAAAAGAGAGCTTGATTGCTTTTATCATTGTGGTTTATTTATGAGCACCAGGAGCAGTTTGTTCAGTTAGAAACTCTTCTGGGCTGGTACACAGCTTAGTTAGATAACGTAGGAAAGCTGGCTGAATTTTATGAGCAATTAATGCCCACAAGTACAGTTGAAGTCAACAGAAGCTGCAAGTGATCTTATCCTAATAAATTGAGCTCAGTCAAGTATCTAGAGACATTTGTAGACTCCTCTAACATACTCCAGTTGTAAATGACTGAGAAAGTTAAGAGGAGCCCTAAGGATCACAGAATCACAGAACATTAGGGATTGGAAGTTCAGTCCCACCGCCACAGCAGGACCACCTAGATCCAGTCACACAGGAACACATCTGGGTGGGTTTTAAACATCTCCAGAGAAGGAGACTCCACAACCCACCTGAGCAGCCCCTTCCAGTGCTCTGTCACCCTCACTGGGAAGAAGTTCCTTCTCATATTGATGGGGAACCTCCTCTGTCCCAGCTCACACCCATTGCCCCTTGTCCTGTCATTAGATGCCACTGAGCAGACCCTGGCTCCATCCTCCTGACACCCACCCTTCACATATTTATAGACTTTAATGAGGTCACCCCTCAGTCTTTTGCTCTCCTAATGAAGATTTTTAGCAAAAGTAATAATCACATGTTCTTTATTCCTGCACTTCTTCTCAGTTATTATTATTATTAGCCACAAGCCCACATGGTTTTGCAGTCCTTATTTCATTGGAAGTTGGCGCTTTTGTACTGTTAACTCCCTCTTAAACCAGAAGAAAGTTAGGTTCTCCCCTACTGTTGGACTCACTCTGTAAGTGCTGGTACTGAAGTCTCCTCACAAGAGCTGGGGTAAGGTTTGGAGATGGTATTTCAGACGTGCCAGGAGCCACCTCTGCCCACCAACAGCAAAGCCACTGGCTGTTGGAACCTACTTATAAGGAAACAGAGGGATTTTCAGGAGGGAATGGTAGAGTATCTGCAGTAGCAGGTGGAGGTACCCGAGTCAAAATGCTAATGTAGCTAATTGGATTAATTAACCATATCTTCAAATGCCTGCCCTCTGCAGGTCATAGATAAAGATGAGAGGGATGAGAAGGCAGAACAAAACTGCAGCACAATGTATTTTCTGGTGCCAGCTTCTGGATCTTTTCTCTTTCCCTTTTCCCCTCCGTGCTAATAAAGGAGGCATTGGGGTGTTTACTCTAAAGCTCTTGCAATTTGATATTGGCGGGGAGCTGGTGTTTGTTTTACCCCTCTTAGCTTGGCATTTGATGCTTTCTGGTTAATTTGGTTTTGTAATATTTCTGAAGCAGCTGCCACTGTTGAGACTGATGAAACATTTCCTCTGCTTAATCTCCCAAGAGGGGATCAAGAGATAATTTTGCTTTGATAAGCCACGTTCACTTCACAGGTACCATGGAGGCTGCTCAGCACTGGGCAGCCTCTGTCTGTACATTTGTGATCAGATATCATCTACTAAAGTGCAGTTTTGAAGGAACTGTAGATGGACTGCAGCCCTGCACTTTCTTCAGTGCAAATGTTTGTCTAATGATTCATGTGTTTGTGGAGTTTAAGAAAATATTTTCATTCTCTTTCGAATTGTTATTATCAAAGCCTTAGAATAGGAACTAACCCCCAGAATCACAATGGATCAGATTAATAAAGTCAGTAAAGTAGCACCAGGAGTTTATTTGCCTTGTTGGTGCACTGAAAACTAGGAGAGCAGAAGAAAGGAATATGCTTACTTTGCTGAGAGAAACATGAGACCTGAAGTAGTGCTTCTACACAGGTAACTGGGTAGGAGAAATGGTCAAGCATCTTAGCACAGAGTGATGTTAACTTGCGAAACGTGTGGCTTGTCACGTGTGGACTATTTTGTCATCATATTCATAGCAGCCCTGGCCATTCAGGAGACTCTGCTCTGCCAGACAGGCAGCAGTGTCACCAGCTCCCATGGCAGCATTTTCAGCCTTGTGCTGCCTGACACTTTCACTACAGTGCCCAGGACACAGGTTTTCTTGTTTACATAGGAATGTTCACTTCTGTTTTCAGTGATGCAGGGGAAGTTTTGGAAACACTGATCCCAAAAATTCAGCTATAAGAAGCTGAAGTTCAACGTTTGTTTTTTGAAGGCAGTCTCAGGGGTATTTTTAGTATCCAAGTTGTGATCTTTCTGAACTGCTGGGAGAAACACTTGGAGAATTGTTTTGCTTTTACACTGCCTCTGTTTTGTTGGCTTCTGGTACTGCCCACTTTCTTTCAGCAAAAGAACAGGCAGAATTTATGTTTTAAAATGTGGGTGTCAGACAGCTGAATACCCACAGAAAAGCTAAGTGGCTCAGCAGGTATAAATCATCAATTTCTTTCTGTTGCATTTTGCATTCAGGTACAGAAATGTAGCAGCCCACACTGGAAAACCCTAAGAACACTCTTGTTAATCAACCCACTGCTCTGTTTGCAGCAGGAGCAATTGAACCATGAACTACACAAGATTTTGCATTACCCAATGGAGTGGTGCTAACACAAAACGAAGGAGGCTTTATTGCGTGCGGCGGCATTGATTACTGGTGGTGGTTGACGTGAGCACTGGAATATAGATGGAGAAGAGACCGACTCTCACTGTGCTGCTTTTTAATCCTTTGTTCCCTGCCATTGAGCCTGCGGGAACACTTCAAGCAGGTAGATGCTGTTTCAGAGCAGGCTCTGGCCTCTGCTAACGCTGAAATGCCTCGTTATTTGGGACCAACGCCAGGACTAGGCGGTGGCTGGAACACCAGGAAGAGATCCCTAACAACTTTTGCGCAGTACTTCCCATGCTAGGAGCTGAGGAACAAGGCTGGTGTGGACACAGCCTATCAAAGTACACACATTGCTCGATGACCTTTTCAACCCGGCAGGGTCAGATTGCAGAACTCTGCTCAGTGGAGACAGAGATGATGGTTAATCATTATTGAGATGAGTGTAAAAGGAATCGTCAAACGCTGCTCCTGTCATTCTCTTGGAGCAATGAATTCTTTAGCTGCCAGGAGGCGATTTGGCAGGTGCCTTCATGTGGGCTTCCTCAGAAAAGCTGGCTGGACCCCTCGCATGGGAAGTACTTGAAGCTCGGCTTGTCAGAAAGCTAAGGGGTTGCTGTGTTTACCCAGGTAGACCAAGTGCTAAGAACTCATTTCATCCTATGCAATTTGACACCCATAGGAGTTCCTGGTTTTATTTTTCTCGATGCACAACTTACACGTTTAGTATCTGCTTTTGTGCTCTGCAGGCATAGCAGCATGAGTGTGAATCCTAGATAAATTTTACAATCAAAGGAAGGAAAAGGTCCTTCTCTGGAGATGTTTAAAACCCACCTGGGTATGTTGCTGTGCGGCTTGGTCTAGGTGGCCCTGCTCTGGCAGGGGGATTGGACTGGATGATCTTTCAAGGTCCCTTCCAACCCCTGATGTTCTGTGATTCCTTTCTGATAACGTGTCAGACAACAATATGGCAAAACCGTGGGTCTGCGGACGCGGGGCACCAGCAGAGGAGTGGGCAAGATACTTACCTGGTGAAATGATTCTTGCAAGAAGTGCCACTGGCCTTGGGAGCGCAGGCAGCAAACGGGAAATCCAAAGGAGCTCTTAGCACTGTTCAAGGAGGCAACACTACACCCCAGACCATCCTGACTTTGTAATGGAAACGGAGAATCCGTATCAAGCTACTCAGCAGCTAATCAATCACCCAGCGGCCGGGCACGTTAGATTGTATCTCTTAGGTACCTGAGGAGAAAGAAGAAATAGCTGGGGAATGGGATGGAGTTGTCCTTGAAGTAGACCTATTCCAAGAGAAAGGCAGCTTATTGTGCTGCCCTATGGGTCTGCAGAGTAGTGTCCTTGCTTTTTTACACTACAAATGATGGACAAATTAACATCTTAGCCAAGTTGAAGTGGTATCAAGTCATGAGTCACTTGCAAATATAAATTGACATAAGTGGGGTGTTTTAGCCCAATAGCTGTTTGGATAGTCAGGCTTTATAGTCCTGTCTGCTCAGAGAGCTCAGTCGGGGTGACAGAGTGGACAGCTGGTAGAGTATATGGACACTGGAACCCGGAAATGAAAAGACAGCTGCTAGAACTAATTTTAACCACAGGTCTTGATCAGATCACTCCAGATCGTGGTTGTCCTGCTAAAGCAAAGTCATTAGCGGCAGTAGAGAGGTGTGAAGTGGAAGATACTGATAAAAAGCTTTGGTGAGAAGGGGAATCCCACTTGTTCCAGTTATGGTATTTCCATTTTTCACAGTAAGTATTGTCAAATGATTGAGTGGAAAATGTTTCTGGCCGGTACGTGGTCTGACACAGCTTGCTCAGCCAGCTCGCCTGGCTTGTGCTAACAGGCAGCGGGGCTCACTGTCCGGCAGGTGGGAAAGCAGGCAGCTCTGTTTCAAACTGTGTAACAGTGGAGGTTTTCTTGTATTTTACAGGAATAGATGGTCACGGGCGTCAGTCACAAGCTGCTAATTGTGAGGGTTTACATCAGGTGTCAGGAATGCACTGGCAGCGATCTGCAGCCCCATCTAGTGGGGCTCTGCGAAGCCAGTTCAGCTTCGAGGCTTTTTCGAAGTACAAAACCAACCAGCAGCAATGCCATACCGGTATAATTTGTTGTTTAGGATTAGCACGTTACTAATTCAGCAACTCTTTACACGTTCTCAAGTTTCTGATTTGCTTTCAAAATCCTCTTACCGAGTTGGCCTTTTTGATTTTGAAGTGTGACAGTATTGTTCTGCTTTATTCTGACTGTGATGCTAAAATGAAGGCTGAAGGAAATGCCTGTGGTCTTTGTCCTTTAGGAAGACAGCTATCCTAGGAGAATGTGCAGTGGACACATGCTGAACCCTGCTCCTCTGTTGTGAAGATTCCACTCTTTGAGACCTGTCAACCACAAGATAGGGTTAGAAAGAACAGCCTTGCTGGTTTATATCTGCTTCAGGAAAGCAAAATTATCCAAACTTCTTAAAAACTAATGTCACTTCATTTTGTGTAAGTGTAGTTAAATTGGTAAAAATCTCCAATACAGAGAAAGTGACCTCATTAATGTTTATAAATATGTCAGGAGGATGGAGCCAGGCTCTGCTCAGGGGCATCTAATGACAGGACAAGGGGCAGTGGGTGTGAGCTGGAACACAGGATGTTCCACTTCAATACAAGAAGGAACTTCTTCCCAGTGAGGGTGACAGAGCACTAGAAGGGGCTGCCCAGGTGGGTTGTGCAGTCTCCTTCTCTGGAGACGTTTAAAACCTGCCTGGACATGTTTATGTGGGGTTTGATCTAGGGGATCCTGCTGCGGCAGGGGGATTGGACTAGACGATCTTTCAAGGTCACTTCTGATCCCTGATGTTCTGTGATTTCATTGAAGCATTAAGTCCACTAATTTCCTTCAATGGTGTTAGCACAGCTACTGTTAGATTTGTGTTCTGTTTGAATTTTCAGCCTTCCTGCCTTTTATGCAACTGGATGCTCTTTCCTCTTGGTGCAACTCAAAGGTTGCTGAGGGTGGTTTCTTTCAAATCTATCCCATGTTTCCTTGTATGTTGTTTCCTTGTGTCTGTATCTCACATCCAGTGCTCTTGCTGCCAACAGGCAAGTTCTGAGATACCAAAACTGCGAAAGGAGGAGCAAAATGCGCGAAACGCACTCTTAGCTGACATCCAGCAGGGAACTCGCTTACGAAAAGTGACTCAGATCAATGACCGCAGCGCTCCACAGATTGAAAGTAAGTATGTGCTCCTGAGTGAGGGCCTGGCTGAGCTTTGCTGAAGCCTCAGCTGTGGAGGTCAGCAGCATCTTTTATCAAAGGGAAGGACAGGCTTGAATTTCAGCAAAGGGCTGCATCTTCATATGGCTTTAGGATGCAGAGAAGGGATGCTTTCTAAACTTGCATCCTGCTCTACCATCAATAACTTTTAACACTTCATAGGGGCATGACTCTCCACCTGCACTAGGCACTGGTGAGGCCTCCCCTTGAGCAATGGGGGCAGTTCTGGGCCCCTCACTTCAAAAAAAGAGATGGAAGGGGTAGAGTGGGTCCAGAGGAGAAACAAGGCTGGCAAAGGGACTGGAGGGAAAGTCTGATGAAGAGAGGCTGAGGGAGCTGGGGATGTTTGGCCTGGAGGAGACTCAGACTTACTACTCTCTGTAACTACCTGAAGGGAGGTTGTAGTCAGGTGGGGGTCAGGCTCTTCTCCCAGGCAACTAGCAAGAGGATGAGAGGGCAGGGTCTGAAGCTGCACCAGGGAAGGGTGGATGTTAGGAAGCCCTTCCTCACGGAAAGGGTGATCAGACATTGGAATGGACTGCCCAGGGCAGTGGTGGAGTCCCATCCCTGGAAGTGTTCAAGGACAGACAGGATGTGGCCATTAGTGCCACAGTCTAGGTGATTGTGGTGATGTTAGGTCATAGGCTGGGCTGGACAATGTTAGAGGTCTTTTCCAGCTTCAATGATTCTGTGATTCATAGTAAGTCTAGTAAGTTTACTGTGTTTACTACCTTTATTCGGTGAGCCTGCCCAATGAGGGAAACATACTGCTCTTGGCTAGCTCTTGGTGCTAGCTCTTAGCAGCCTGAGGACAGGGACAAAATGACGTTTCAAAATGGCTTTTTTTGGTTCTTTTTAACAGAGTCCAAAGGATCCAACAGAGATGGTGTTAATTCAGCCACTAACAAAGGCAGCTCCCAGCCACCTCTGGGAGGCTTATTTGCTGGTGGCTTTCCTGTTCTCAGACCAGCAGGCCAAAGAGACATGTCAGGTAAGGGTTTCATTTGTATGGGAGGGAACTGTGATTTGGGATGAAAGAGCTGTGGGGTCAGCTTTAGTGATGGATTTCTACTGAGTTTTTTCCTGAATCCTTAATTCATCATCAATACTGAGGGCTCAGGTATTAATCTTTCTAGATCTCAGGTGCTGTAATCCTTAAATTGTAAATAAAAAGCTTTCCCTGTACTGGGTAGAAAGGAGATTGAATAGATTATATAGAGGTTTAATGGAGACTTTTTACATTAGTTTTCCATAAGCTCTGAATTGTGCCTTGAATATGATATTGAAATCTATTCCTATTCCCTTCCCTCCATTAGCACACATGTCTGTGGTGCTACAGCCTTGTGTATTGCTTTAAAGATTAATTTTTAAGGTTTTTTGCTCTCTGGATTTTATAAAGTACAGCTTTGATCCAGCAAGATAACTTACTAAGCTGAAAAAGAAAGTACCTGTCACATCGTAAAGATAGGAGGAGGGCATGGGTGAGAGAGCACTGCTGCTGCTTTCATCTCAAGAAGGGCCAGCATAAAGGAGAGGTGACTTTCAGGTCACAGCAGTGACCTCTGGCACTGCTAGGCAGCTGCTGCCTGCTCAGGCAGCACAAAGCAAAGGAGGCATTTGCAGGAAAGACAGCACTTCGTCCTACCTGCAGGGTTTTTATTCCCGAAAGGCAAGTGCAAGGTGCACAGTCCTGCTCATATCTGGCTTCTCCACTTAGCTTCAACTGCAGTGGCTGGAGCTGTCCTTAAAGTCATGACCATGCCTATCAGGTGATGTGACTACAGAGTGTCTTTAACATTCACTCAAGAAAATGCCTTTTCTAGGGCTGAGGAGTCTTGGGGTGTTTGCCCCAAGTTGAAAAGGAAACACCTGAACCAGTGCCTTTGAGGCACTACTTTTATCTATGGGGTTGAAATGTCTGTAACCTTAGAGTGAGTTTGTGTTTGAAGGATGTAAGGTGGTGTGTGCCGAGGACCTTGTGTTCTGTGCAGCTGTTTCACTGGGACGCGACGCCCACAGGCGGGTGGCTGCCGATGGTCTGTGGGCTGTGCCGGGCAGATGAGGCTGCTACAAGGGGCCTCAGGCTTCCATGCAAAAGCACCTTCTCTTTAAACTGCTTCCTTCTGCAGCGAGTGAGGAGCAGGGAGAGCACAGGGTCTCTCAGTGGGTTGTCCGGTGCCTAAGCAGAGCCCTTGGTACCACTGGAACACATCAGCTCCTCAGCCCTGACAGACCTTAGGTGCCCGGCTGGGTATTTCTGGGGGAGAACTTACGACTCGGAGTAGCCGCTGGGGAGGGCAAGGTGAAGCGCTGACTCTTGGCTGAGGAGCGGAAAGGAAACCTCACGTTCCCTTGGTTTTTCAGGTGGGAAGGCCGGCCCCCAGCAGCCTTCGGGAGGACGAGCCGCGGCTCTCAGACCCTCGGCCCCGCCACCCGGCCTTGGGGCGAAGGCGGCCGGTGACGCCCCGCAACCAGCCGAAGGGCAGAAGGCTCCAGTGTCCCCAGAGCCTCCCAACTCCACCCGCTCCACCCCGCTCCGGCCCAGCTTGCCCGCGCCCCCTCCACCGCCCCCTGCCGCCAACAAACCTGCCCTGGCCTTCCCGCCTCCGCCTCCTCCTCNTGTCGCAGGGCCACAGGCCCAGCAGCATCCAGTCACTACCCCTTCCTCCCACCCCCGGCCCTCCGCAGCCCACGGCGGACACCAGGAGGAGGAGACCCGGCCGGGGCGCAGGTGAGAGCCCGGGTGGGGAAGCGCTTGGCAGGAGGCAGAGGTCCACTGTGCGGTCGGGATTCCTGCGGACCCCGTGGCGTGTGCCGGAGGCCAGGCTCTTCTCGCTGCTGGCCACAGCTCTCACATAGTCTGTGGCTCGCAGCAGCTGATCCGCGAAGGAAGGTTTGGGACTGCTGGCTTCTTGCCGTTGTGCTGGCAGGTGTGTGCCTCTAGCACTGCAGAGCCTCAGCAGAGTCTCCTGTTAGGCTCAGGGAGGGCAGCAGTGACCATCGTGTCTGCCAGAGCTGCAGCTACTTGAGCGCCAGCCTGCCCGTGACATCCCTCCACTGCTGCTCCCATGCATCTGGAGCAGTATTAGCAGCAGCCAGGAAACACAACAGGAGAGAATAAAGCAAAGATGGGGCAGCTATAGCCACAGATGAGCAAGGACTGCTAGAGATCCAGCCCTCTGCTTTTCAACCAGGAGCATCTGCTGCTGCTCCTCTGACAAGCTGGTAGAGCCAAAGACTTTTCTGCTTGGCAGCTGAAGACCTTAGCTAGTGTTCCCTTGAGCAGCTGGTAGAAGGGACTTTGTCATCCTCTGATATAATAAGGATTTTAAAAATGAGCCTAGGTCTGTGTGGGTTTGAGAAATGAAGACAGCTACTGTTCTAATAAGGAACATGTGGAGAGAATATTCTGTACCCTATGTTTTGGCAGCAGCCACTGGTTCCCTCTGACAGCCACAGAAAAGCCCATGGAAGTACAGCAGATCTGGTGCTTTGTGATGGTGATTAATGCTGCTCAGGAACTGCTCCATGAATTGTTAACTTTACTGAGATGCCTGTTTCTCATCAACTTTTGCCATCTCCATAGAATTAGGCATGCTCTTGGCTATCTAGAGGGAGCAGCAGTTTTGAGATGCTGCAGACTTGGAAGCCTTGTGCTCCTTCTCTGTCTGCAGCACCTGTGGCAGGTGTGCCCAGATGTAAACTCTCAAGGATCCTGCACCTCCCCAGTGAAAATGCACAGGAACAGTGGTCATTGCACTGCACAGCTGCCAACATGTCAGGACACAGTTTTCTCTTTGACCTATCATCTAGGGTGGGCCTTTGCTTTGTTGCAGTGCTGTCCTTGTGAAAGTAGAAGGCTAAGTCACCTCCCTTCAGACTGGGACAAATCTATCCTTGAAAATGTCAGACTTCTCCTAGAACTAGAAACAGCAAGGCCCACACAGCTCAAATTCAAGACTGTAAACACATGGCCAGGCCATGAAGTGCTCTAGGAGAGCTGGCTAAGTTTACCCCAAACACAGAATTCCTTCTACCCTCTCTCTCTCTGCTTTTGCAAAAAGCTTACTGTTGGGTTTGTTAAGCAATGGTGATGTGTGTGCTCATCTGTTGCTGCTTTTCACGGAACAGGTGCTGGGAAGCTGGTTACACCTCCACAGCCACCAGCCAGATCACCAACAACTGAACTTACGAGCAAGTCTGGAGTCTCGGCCTGGACGACAGCTCATGATCCCTACCCACCACTTAAGAATGGAAACATGCACATCATTGGTAAGGTGATCTGAAATTGTTCTCTTAGCCTTAGTTAATGATTTTACTTACTGAGTAGTTAGTTCCTGAGGCCAGATTTGGAATGTTTTGTCCAGTTTGGACTCCCCAGCTCAAGAGAGAGACTTGACTGAGAGAGTTAAATGCAGGGCCACGCAGATGATAGGGGACTGCAGCACCTGCCTTATGAGGACAGATTGAGAGATCTGAGACTTTTCAGCTTGGAGAGCAGAAGGTTATGAGGGGACTTAATCGCCATCTATAAATACACAAAGACCAATTGTCAAGAAGAAAGAGACAATCTCTTTTCACTTGCATTCTGTGATGGGACAAGGGGCAATGGGTGTCAGTTGGAGCACAGGAAGTTCCATCTCCAATATAAGGAAAAAATGCTTTACTGTAAGGGTGACAGAGCACTGGAAAGGGCTGCCCAGAGACGCCGTGGAGTCTCCTCCTCTGGAGACTTTTCAGACCCATCTGGATGCGTTTCTGTGTGACCTGTCTTAGGTTCTATGATCCAGCTCGAGCCGGGGGCTTGGACTTGATGACCCCTGGAGGTCCCTTCCAACCCTTAATGATCTGTATATCTTAGTACAAAAGCTCCCGTGTGTCTCAGACCTTAAAAACTTCAAAAACATTTGAGACTTTCTCACGGCAGTTACAGGGTAGTAAAACTATCCCCTTTAGCAGCATTTTTGTACAGTCTTGCACAATGAGAGAAAGTTAAAGCTTTTTCACAAAGGGTTTGAATCATCCTGTAGACAAAAAACAGGATGCGCTACCTGCAAAGTTAGACTGAAAAGTTGCTGTAGTTACACTATTGTTCTTAAAACCAGTTCATGGACATTTAATAGCTTCAGAAAAGACTGCTAACTGTGGTCTGATGAATTGGCCATTCATTCTTGCTTAGGCAAGTGCCTTTGCAGAGCGGCCCAGATCACCTCTATTGCAATTAAACACCTCTATTGCAATTAAGCCAGAAAACTTAGATGACTCACAGAGGTGCTCATCACAGTGGTTGATACAGAATGAGCCATTATCACTTCCAGGGGAACAAGTCAGCTTTTTAAATTGAAATTACTTAGTGTGAAATTATTTTTGTTTTCCCAAGTAAGTTCTCTCTAACAAATGTTTGTTTCCTTCAAACTTCCCAGATGACTTTGAATCTAAATTTACTTTCCATTCTGTGGAAGATTTCCCCCCACCTGATGAATTCAAGCCATTTCAGAAAATATATCCCAGCAAGATACCTAGAGGTAAGTGTGCAAACATGAGCAGATCTCATAATTATCCAACAGGAATAACTACAGGGAGTGAACATAAAGAGTGGAAAACAGCATTAATGTGAACTATTAGGTCATCTGCATCCTGCTTGAGCAGCAGGGTTGGACCCTGAGGTTGACAGGTTGAGAGAGTTGGGGCTGTTCAGCCTGGAGAAGTCTGCTGGGGGAACCTTCTTTTGACCTTCCAGTAAGGTTTGACTTCCAGTAAGGTTTTTTGTGTGTACCCATGCCAACTTACATAGCAGCCTCAGTCACTCTACATCATCTGCTTCTATGTCTCGATCAAAGACTTCTAATTCAAGGGCTGCAAAGCATGTACAAGATGCATAACACAGACTGAAGGGTGACTCATTAATGTTTATAAATATTTGAAGGGTGGGTGACAGGAGGATGGAGCCAGGCTCTGCTCAGTGGCATCTAATGATAGGACAAGGTGCAATGAGTGTGAGTTGGAACACAGGCGGTTCCACATCAGTATGAGAAGGAACTTCTTCCCAGTGAGGGAGACAGAGCACTGGAAGGGGCTGCCCAGGGATACTGTGGAGCCTCCTTCTCTAGAGATGTTTAAAACCTGCGTGGCCATGTTCCTGTGTGACTCTATCTAGGTGATCCTGCTGTGGCAGGGGGATCGTATGAGATTATCTTTTGAGGTCCCTTCCAATCTCTAATGTTCTGTGATTCTGTGATCAGCCATGGGTGAAAAATAAATGCAGCATCTCTGCTGTAGACCTGCATCCAAAATGCATCTATCTCCACTGATTAAACCTGTCCTTTCTCTTTGCAGATCCTTCTAAAAATCCTCCATTAAGAGCACAAGTGAGATGAGAAGCTGCCCGAGGCACTCTGCATTGCTGTTGAAAGAGAACTGAAGAGGTCTCCATTGCAGTGATAAGAGTTTGTATTTGAATTGCAAGTGCTGCAGCGGTGCTAATGTTTCTATGAACTGGAAAAGCCATGGAAATGATATTTTTTGAACCATCCTACAGGAGTGTTAGGACAAGCCTTTAATTTATTGTACAGAGATATTTTTTAAGCAAAGCAGCGTAAAATTTTAAGTCTTTGTAGTATTAGAACTATCCTGTTCTAGCAGGGGAGTTGGACTAGATGGTCCCTTCCAATCCCTGTCATTCTATGATTCTGGGAAACAATTCCCATTATTACCATACTGGCCAGTGTTACCTCAGAATATTTTTTGCATTACGTGCCTGTGGTCAACTTCTCCCCTTCCATCATAACTTTTAAGTATTGTAGAAATACTCCAGTTATTGTTAGGGTATTTTTCAATGTACTGTCAGAAACTAACACGCTATCTTTAGGCTCTCTGTAGGATTTTTCACTGTTTCCATTCTGCCTGTCCTCATACTGCAGAAGAATGTCACTTTCATGAACAGACGGGCCCAAAATCCTTTTCTCAAAGAGGAAAGAGATGACAAGGAGCTGTGGCTGCTGCTGAGTCAATCTCCTACTGATTCCAGATCCTTATAGGATAGTGTCTGAAGAAGCCCAGCTGGGTAAGGTGGTCATGGACTTGACAAGATGACGTAACCTTAGCAAACTCAAGATTAAGTTGATCTAAGAAAAAACCCCAAGGGCGTGTGTGACACACATATCTCACGGCATGTGCATTAAGGGCATGTGTCCTGTCATCTTCTGCCAGCAAAGTAGATATTTACCATTTGTGTGACAGACTTTACCCAGAAATTAGGAGGCCTTTGGATGAGGGGTTCAATGCCTACATTTTAAGCAGGCCACTAGTGCTACTCCTGTTCATCCATAGCAGCAGTGAGGATTCATTGCCCGAAATACATTACATGGAAAAAGCAGTCCCCAAATACAGCCGTTCCACTACATGGAACGGGCTGCCCTGGGGAGTTGTGGAGTCTTCTTCTCTGGAGACATTTAAAACCTGCCTGGATATGTTCCTGTTCTGCTTTCAGTGCAAGGCCTGGTCATAAGATAGTTCCAGCAAGAATTATCCCTGTGCATTAATAGAAGAGTTGCCAGCAAGTGGAGGGGAGTGGTCCTTCCCCTCAGCTCAGCACTGGTGAGGCCACACCTGAAGTACTGTGTGCTGGGCTCCCCAGCACAGGGAGATGTGGACATTCTGGAGGAAGTCCAACAAAGGGCCACTACGATAATGAGGGGACTGAAGCATCTCTTCTTTGAGGTAAGGTGAGAGACCTGGCACTGATCAGCCTGGAGAAAGCTCAAATACCTGAAGGGAGGGTATAAAGATGGAGCCAGGCTCTTTTCAGTGGTACTCATTGGCACGGACAGAGGTAGTGGATGCTAACAGAGGTACAAGAGACTCAGTGGCTATCAGGAAACACTTTTAACTGGGGGGCTAACATAGTTCAGTGGTGGGCTTGGCCACGTTTGGTTTAGATTCCGACCTGATAATCTTAAAGGACTTTTCCAATCTAACATAGTTTATGATTCACCAGCCTGAAAGCAGGCACTGCTGCTGCAGGGTAGGCTTGGTGCTAACAGCCAGGCTGCTTATCCTTACAGCATTAATTTTGATAATTTCCATAAATTCCCTTCAGCTGCAGCTGTACTAGCATTACAGATCACAGGCAAAGATCTTTCTCCGTGGCTAAGCCTTTGAACAATACTAGCTGGAAGACAGGTAACTGCATCCTTACACATCCCTGTTTCTCAGTTCTTGCAATCTACTTCTGCACATGTGGTGTGGAGAGGGTGTAAGCAGCTCTTTACCTGCAGGACTCTTAAGAAAGCATCATTAGTCTTTTTCTAGCCTGATAATATCTTGCTCCACGTTATGTCAAGAGAAAAAAAATGAGTGATGCTTTGATCAATGTCTTTGACTAATAATGCCAGTGTCATTACTATAGTTCTTGATAAATATGCATGAATACAGTGATAAGCAGAGGTCAGCACATACATTGCTTCTCAGCTGAACAAGTTTAATACTGTTTTGAAGAATATTTTGTTATAGTACTATTAAAGGTGACTTATTGTTCCTCCTTCTGCTTTCCTACACTGCTGTACTGCTCTGTAATAACCACTTTTGTAAGTATTTTAAAACGACATAATACTGGACTGCCTGCCAGCAGGTGAAAACATTTTAGTCTAGTTTTTATGATGATGAAACAGTATATATAAGGGATTAAATCAGAAAGCCTGTGTGTATCTGCAAACACTGGTGAAATATTATTTCCATATATACTGGAGTGGTGTTCAAGATGCTCTGAAGCTCCTGCAGTTGCTCTTACCTGGAGAATCACACTGACTATCACTCGGTGGCAGCTGGTCCCAGTGTGTCCCTCCACTAAGCCACAGCTGCACTCCAGACCACTGAAGTTCTAAAGCCACAGGTGGGTGTTCTGGTCTCTCAGACTGTAGGACTAGTGATTGCACTCCAGCATGCTGCTGTGGCACAGCTGGGTTTTTAGTGCTCTACAGAGTTGAAGCAAAACCAACATACTATTAGAAAATTACTACCTGGCTCGCTGTGCTCATAACAATTTAACAGTTCAGCAGTCACAAATAGGGACATAGATTCCCACACGACAGTTGCAAACACTGGTTTCTTCTGTCTTAAGAAGCAGGAAAATAAGATACATTATGGTTTTAGCAGGCATACCCTCTTCTTTCATCTCGCTCTCAGAGGTTGTGCAAAAGAAGTGTGTGAGGTGGTGTATCCTAATTTAGCTCTCTGGATGCAGCAACTGTTCTGTCCCTGTTCTCAGCTTGTTCACAGATACCCAGATACTCTTACCAGGATACAAAGTGTTCAGCAAAGAGCAGCTTATAGAAGCAGCTTTGAAGTTCAACTTACACTTAGGCCCTGGAGCTGTTCCTGTGATGGGAAGCATGGGAGGAGTGTATTGTGAATGGGAAGATAATTAGGTAAGCCATAAGAAAAAAATACCTTCGAGCTTGTTTTGCCTCAGCAAAACAGCCCATTCCGATTATTAAAGATGTGCACTTCTTGTCTGACCCTCCTGTTTAAAAATCCTCAACCATCCATAGTCTGTACATACAACACCTTATAATTGTCTCTTAAGAGCAGTAAGTCATGTACAAGGCTGGCTCTGCATTTTAGTACTCAGCTAGGAGCACTGCCAGCACAAGCCTCCCTCAGCTGGGTGCAGGTGAAGCTTCAGCTTCAGCCTGGGAGACCTAATTCTGGTAATTTCTACAGGCACAATGTCAGGTGCTGAGTTACTGTAAGCAGACACACCTACATGAGGCCAGTACAGTCAGTCAAGAACCAGGACTTACCTTCTGCCCCCTCAAACCCAGGCTTTCCACTCTACTGTTCTTTGCATGAATTAGCGAGAGGAGAGAAACTAAGTCAGCCTAGTCCTGAGCAGCAGAGGAAAAACCAGATTGCTTTCAATGACAATATGGCAGGTAGCCCGATGACGTTAATCTTTGCTTTAATTGGTTGCCCAACATACATATTTAAACATTCTGTACTAAGTTAGCCAGCATGCACACAGTAATTGGACCGGTCAGTGACTTTCTCCTTTCACTATATACATACACAAACAGGAACACCACAAGATTGGACAAAGGAAAAGCATTTTGTTAACCAGATACAGCTAGCAAGTAACATTTTTTTAACTCTAGAAATGTTTTTCCTGCAAGTTCACAAGTGTGAAGACTTTCTCTCAAGGCCTGAAGAACTTTGCAGTCTTCCAGTGAAAAGGCTAACAATAGCCACCACAGCTGAAATGAGATAAAATTTGTTTAAAATCCATTCCAAGCAAGAATTATATGGACAAAGCAAACTCCTGCAAAGTAGCACAGGGAAAAGGAACTCTGGAGACAATCGGAGCACTGAGGTAGAAAGGTGGCTCTTTGGAGCCGATTCTGACCACGCGCAGCGAAGGGTAAAAGAGGAGAGGCTCAGAATCAGACCCAACATTTCCCGTTCATTAACCTGGTACCAGAAACTCAGTATCTAAGGAAGTGTTTGCTTACTTCATTTGAAGAACTTTAGTTCTGTGTCAACACAGTCATAGAAAAGATCCACTACTTCAGCAGGATCCAGAATCTCGGTACGAGTAAGGATATCTTCCATTGCTTCTAAGCCTTGTTTTTCAAGGTCTAACATAATCCTCATCAGTTTCTGGCCTTTATCCTAAAGGCATGAAACAACCAAACTCAATTAATCAGCCAACAGTCTTGTGAAAGCATTTAGCTGTTCTCTTCCATTACAGAAGTCTGTAACAGAAATAAATCTTTTCAAGTACTTTTACTTTAGGAAGCCTTTTAAAGTACAAACTATTTCTATTAATAGTTTTTTTGGATGGTTAAAGGCTAAAAGGAACAGTGCTGGACACTTTATGCATTAAGAATTAACCAAGAAATTGCTAAGTTTAAAGCAGAGAGGGAAGACTGAGTGTGAGATGGGCAGAGGAAAACGCTGTAAGGCTTGTAGGTGTGGTAAAGTTATAGTTTCACATAACTGTGATACAATGCTGCACTAACATCACTTTGAAAGACTATAATTTTCTCTTTGTAAAAGTAATGGACCCAAGCAACACTCTTAGGATAACCAGGAAGAGATGCAGAACAGCTTGTCCTTCAGAGGGCATCATTATTCAAGCTATCCTTGCAAGGATTCTAAGAATATTCGGAGAACGTTTTTCAATGAATGGCTTTGAAGTCAATCATGGAGTTAGGAATCTACAGTCACTTCTTTAATTCCACAGTTCTTACCTGATCATTCTCAAGGAGAGATCGGGCCCATTCATGTGCCTTGTACAACTCGTGCCTGCGATCAGGTTTCTCCTGGAATCGAGGTATTTTCTTAGCAGGATCATTGTTGCCAAAAGAAGGAGACTGTACTTTTGGTACTAATTTCACATCATCGACAAAAATGAAGGGTTTAAATACAGACCTGAAAGAAATGAGAATTACTGCTTGCAGCAATAAGAGAGATCTGATACAAGCTATTGGAAGGTTCCCCAGGCTACTCTAAAGCAACAGACACAGACCACCACAGGTAGTTCACGTACACTTGGCACAGACTGAGTTACACAGTTGGTACTGGTCACTGCTTTGGAAGAACTGTGTTTGCCAGTTATTGCAAAACTTGATTACACCTTTTGACCTGTAGACCTCTTTGTCTCCTTCATGCCACTTTAAGGAAAGTACCACTGTCATTTCTTCTCCGTGGGCAGTTTTTTAACAAATCTCAGCCCCCACCCCTAAAACAGTTTTTCTCCTGGGCTCACACCAACATCTCTCCTTTTCCTCCCAGATTTAATATTCATTAAAATGACAAACACATACTTGTGTGGAACAGAGAAGATTACCTACCTCGCTCATTACCAGAAGATTTGGCACATAACCAGCAACGCTTCTGAATTTTACGTTAAAAGATGGGGGAAAAAGACACAGCTACCAACACTGTGACATTTCTCAAACAACTTCAGCACTGAGCTTGGATCTAATCTCCAGATAGCGACCGACAACAAAACCCTAGCACTCCAGGATCTCAATTCCTGAGAATTTGTGCGCAGGGATCAGCAGGTGCATGGGCAAACCACCTGCCCTCACTTCAGATACACAACCAACCAGCATTCTGTGGTTCAGAGGCTGCCAGGAGTGCAAGACTGCTGCAAAACATGATTAATAACGACTGCCTGCAGACAGTCAGCAGGTTCATCGCTGCTGCTCTTTCCATCACTGTCATGAAGCCTTGCTGACTAAAAGCTTGTGTGACTCACTAGCTGCACTTCAAACAATGCTTTTTGCAATGCACTGGGGTGCTGCAAAATAAAGCAAGAAAGGCCTCTAAACAAAGAGATTTTTTTTTTTACAGCTAGCTTCTCCACCTTTGAGGAGGACTGATATTCCACCAAACCAATTTGGTGCTGCTCACTTGATTTACATCAAGTCAAAGAAAAGGTTTGGTAAGCAAGCTCAAGCTTCATACCCAGCCCTGACAGTTTGAGTTGCGTAAATCAATGTGGGTGGAAAGTGTCTTTGGCATGGTTGACTTCTGGTGCTCTCAGTAGCACCCAATGCTTGCCAACACTCTTAGAGGAATGACTGTCAACCATTCAAGTGCACCAGTTTCTTCTCCCCATAATCTCTTTACTTCACTGCAAACGGCAGATCTCCTCAATAACTGCAAGTAGTTTAAATTCTGTGAATCCCAGGGGGATTCAATTTAGAACACTAGATAATGCATTAGTTCTTTGATGATCTTGCCCACGAGCTCCCTTATTTCCACTGCTGCTTTCAATCAGAGAAGAACTCATTTAAACCAGCCGGAAATTGTTCCTTCTGTAAAAAAATGTACTTAGGATACCTATAAGTTCAGGTATTTGTCAGTGAAGTGGTCTACAGTCTCATCATCTCAACAAGAACCCACTGAAAAGGAGCTATGCTGGAGTTACCACTCCCATTCCTGGGTCCTCCCTGAACTGCATTTACTCTAGAAGTTCTGAATTAGGGCAAAGTTACAGATTTTGTCTGTCAGCCCAGTGGTGTCCACTCAGAAATGAAGACACAGTTCAGTAACACAGGGCTGTCAGACCTCACAGCAACCACACCAACAAGCACTGACTGTGTTTCTGGCTAGAACACGCTCTTGCAGCATGTTCCAGGTCAGGTAGCAGGGTTTGCTTTATATCTTTCAACTCTGCACCCAGGGAACCCCAGTGCTGTGGCTTACCTTGAAGGGTCTGGCGTGCCCGTGAAGTAATGAACACAGGGAAAACTAGGGTCCTGAGGCAGAACAGACACTATGCTAGCTGTAGTAAGGAAAGATTCAGAGTCCACACAGACACCACTATCCTTGTCACGCAGCACATCAATCATAGTTTGTGCAGAAACTTCACCTGTATGAAGGGTGGGGGAGAAAAACCAACATTCTTCAGTGTTCAATAGCTTGGACCTCAGGGAAGGGCTTTAGCCTGATTGGCCTAACACGACCAGTGGCAGTAACACAGGCATGTCACAAATCCCAGTTCACAGTTTCTGTTTATCCAACTTGCCTAGCTAGTAAAACAGAACATGAATTAGCCATTACAACTGCTAGGTAGGGAGAAATGTCATTAAAAAGGTATTTGTTCAGGAAAGGGCCATCTTGTCTGCAATGCTGCTTTAGCAATCACTGTGAACCAACTGCTACAGAAACCACCCAGAAACCTCTACGTTACCTCTGTGTAAGCCTGGAGGGAATGGCAGCACCTTCATCTCCCAGTTCTCGTCTCTTTCCATTAGCTCTCAGAGTGGGACAGCAGTAGATCTGGACACTATCTACAAGAACCCCAGTACCTCATTCTATTACCTATGTCTTATCACAGCACCTCCATGGTTTCTTGTGTTACCCTTTGGACAAAGAGGTCTTCCCTGCCAGCAACTTCTCAAAGGCTGCACTGACTCACACACATGGGTGTGTGTGTCACACATGGGTCTTTACTTGCCTCTTCAGTACTGTAACTTCAGTGTTAGGCAGTGCCATTATAATTGCATGAAAGCACAAAGGTGCTGGGACATAAAGTCCATCAGAACAACAGTGAAGAAAGTTATTTTATAATTGCAATCCTGTTTAAAAACTGTCAACTTCAGGGTGACACCAAGGGTTTGGTCCTAAATTGTGGCAAGTTTAGGTGTAGTCTTCAGTTCTGGTGTTCCTTTCCACATGGTTTAACACAGAGATAGGTATTCTCCTCAGTCACATCACGTATTTCTGGACAGAATGCCTGGAAGGAGGGCAGTAGTGACTCAAAGTCATGCTGCACACACAAGAAGATGGTTCAACACTTACCACCTTGCTTTTCTAGGCTCTCCCTGCCAGAACAGCAGGCTAAATGGTCATCAGCAAGAGAGAACACTTCAGAAAAATTGAAGTCCGAGTCTCCGTTCCACCAGCCTTGACTTCTCACATAATTCCTCAGTTCAGGATGCTCAGCATCAAGTTTTGTAGTCAACGAAAGCTGATTGCTAATGCATTTCACCCCCTCTGCAGAAAAAGCCAAGTATTAAGAGACAGCACTGAGATGGTTTTTCTGGGAGAAACTGGAAGGAACAAGTGTTTATCGGTTCTGACATATACAAGGGTCATTGATGGTTTCCTCTGATTCACACTTTTCAAACAGCAAACCTTTCAGGGCATTTCCTCATCCTGAGCAATAAGAATATTGGTCTTCATGTCAAGTTAAGAGAAAGCCATTCCTTACGAGCTCTTTAGAGATCATATTTAGTTACTAATGTAAAATAGTATTTTGTGGCTTTGCTCACCATCAGAAAGTGAAAATTTATCAAGCAAATAATTCTTTCCACTCAGACTCAAGGATGGATTTTAAAGTGCTCATCCTTAAATTACTGTCAAGAAGTTCCTTATAAACATGGAGATGTTTAAAGCCCACCTGGATGTGTTCCTGTGTGACTTGGTCTAGGTGATCCTGCTCTGGCAGGGGGATTGGACTGGATGGTCTTTTGAGGTCACTTCCAATCCCTGATGATTCTGTATGAGCCCTACAGACCTGCAGCAGTAATGTTCGAAACAGAACAACCCTGAGGACAGTCGAGATAAAAAACTGCCTTTGCACTGGGGAATGACACATTTCCCCCCATTTAGCAGCACTGGTGCAACCATTTGAAAGCCCAAGAGGCACACGTATGGTTGCAAATCAGAACCTCTTGAACAAAACGTGAAATATAGCTCTTCCGGAGCCAGCAGCCTTTCCTCCTGGCAGCCTCAGCAGGCTGCAGGAGATGGAAACTGCTCTATCTACAGCTCACAGAGACCACCTGAAGAGAAATGTGCTGGTAAAAATCAGAACAGAGCTGCAGTAGAATTTTAAAAATCTGTAAGCAGGAGAAGGCAGCAACAGTTTGTTTGTTGGGAAGAAGGATGTGAGGGTTATGTATTGCTGATGCAGCCCAAACCACCAAACAAAAAACATTGCTCTTCAAATATCAACCACATAGCTCAACAGAAGCAGCCAGACTGTCACTGCACAACCCTACAAACCTCAGGAGCCAGCTGCTTTGGATTTTATCAGGACAGCATTACCAGTCTTCTCTCCTCTATGTTTGGTACCTGTTTGTGCTAGAAGGATTCCTTCATCTTGGGGGTGTTCCTCAAACACAGGCTTTGCACAGCTAATCCATACCTGATGGCACGAACTGGCACTAGGCCATCACACAACACAGCACTGCCTGGTGGGATCTCTCTGCTTTGGTATTTCCAACCAAGATGAACTTCCCTCCTCTCCATACCTGCTATCTCCTGCCTTTCAGTGAAGGCAAAGATAAGAAATGAGGACATGAGGGGACTTTATCTATCGGTAAAACAAGCAACAGCAGCTCGTTCACTGTACCACACAAGCTCTTTTCTCAGAGCTGTCAATGCTTATCCTTCCCTCTTAATACTATAGATTTGTAGGTATCAATTTAGGCATTAACTCCATTGAAAAGCACTTGATGCATTCCAACTAGTAAATAAACAAAAAAATAGAGCATCGACCAGAGACAACAATTTCAACACGATGATTACACAGCTTATGATACAGGTGACAACCTCCAGCTTCACAGAAAACACTGTTACAGAATCACAGAACATTAGGGACTGGAAGGGACCTCGAAAGATCACCTAGTCCAATCCCCCTACCACAGCAGGACCACCTAGACCAAGTCGCACAGGAACACATCCAGGTGGGTTTGTTACATCAGCCAAAGCAATTCAACATTTAAAAACAAGAAGAAGTATGAATATAGAAGGTTAAAATTGATGAGTTAATTAAATACTTGTATAAATTAGTCACTTAGTTAAACTCAGTGACTTTAAGATCAATTCTTGCAAGACAAGCTATTAGAAATAGCCGTAAAGAACCTCTAATAGAGGTTTGTTGCTGAGTGATAAACTGACCTGTGATTTTTTCTGCTGCCCAGTACTTTCCAGAAGTCTCCAGTACCCAGGCTTCATTCCTGTCCACAATCAAAAATGCACTTTGGAAAGTATGGCAGGAACTTCCATCTTCATAATAATTTCCACCTTGCCCGTGCTCCTCCAATAAGGTAACTATTACATCCAATGCTTCTTTAGCTGTTGCACCTCTTTCTAGGCCAAGTCTGTAAGAGGGTAAAACAGGATTCAGACAGATGTGTAGCAGTGAGGCCTCCATAAGTTATTAATTTTAAGCATCACCACTAGTATGGTTTTTAAACACCAAAATGTCAGGTAAGCCTAGGGCAAGAATTCTTGCTTTAATGAGTCACAGGGTTATATATTAAACTGATTTAAGTCTTTATTTTCTCCATGGAGTCTTTATGCTCAAACCTATCATGGCTGGGTTTTAGTCCTGGGTTGGGTATTTTTAACATAGCCCAATTACCAGCCAGTGGTGTCAAACACACTACACAGGCAATGCTCTATTTACACCACCCCTCAGGCAGTGAAATAATCAGGGACAATTTGCAAAGGTCTCCTTAAAGTAACTGTATGCAACTGCTTCTGTACTGATGAGTGGGAAATGGTGAATTAGTATTACAGGTGATCAAATAAAGGAAGAACTGTTCAGCACTACAATCACTCTACAACCTCTCTGAAAGATGCCTCTGGCCTGGAGAATAAATCTTATGAGGAGAGATAGAAAGAGTTGGGGCTGTTTAGTTTGAGGAAGAGGAGACCTCATCGCTCTCTACAGCTATCTGAAAGCACATTGCAGAGATGCTGGTGCTGGGCTCTTCTCACAGGTAATTAGTGACAGAACCAGAGGGAAGGGCTTCAAGCTTCAACAGGGTAGCTTTACCCTGGACATCAGGAAAAAATTCTTCATAGAGAGAGTGGTCACGTACTGGAATGGGCTGCCCAGGGTGGTGGCTGAGTCACCATCCCTGGATGTGTTTAAAGGTTGCTTAGATGTACTGTTGGGTTTAGGGGTGAACTTCTGAAGTAGGGTTGGTGGCTGGACTCAGTGATCTCAAGGGTGTTTTCCAACCTGAATGATTCAATGATTCTACCTGGTCAGGGTTCACCCCATGGCAACACATTCCTGGGCTGAAAACTCATAAACCTACTGTGAAGAATGTGTTTCATAGGATCAAGCTTTTGGTTTCTTTTGCAACCAGCCAGTCATCTACAAACACACACAGAGCATCAGTCTTCATCTTTCAGCTAAGATCTGACACAGATGCAAAAGTCCAACACATATATAGGTAAGTGAGAGAAAAATTTGGCCAGCAAAGGCATGCATTTCTTAATTAGGCCTGAAACATCCCAGTTTCTTTTCATTCCAATCAATCCTACTCTGCAGTTGGGTGAAGAGAGGCAAAACTGGTGCCAGCTGCTTCACTGCAGTTTGTGTGATTGATTTGGTGCCGGATGGCTCTCTGTTCTCTGAGACAGTCCAAATCAGGTAAACTTAATACAACTGTCCAAGTCTTCACCGTAAGCTTTGGCTGGAACAAGAGGCAGATGGTAGTCTGCAACACATCCCTAGCTGTCCAAGACCGCTCCAATCTTCTGCTAGTTCTCAAGAAAAAATAAGAATTTATCTGAAACTGTTCAGCCTGTTCATTAACTATCCTAGGGCAAACTCCAGTAGGACCACTGGGTCTAACATTGATTCACTTACATAAGCAGCTGCTGTCTTGTTCCATCTCTAAACCAAGTCCATTTACTCCCTTTCTCTTTGTAATAAGTCTGCACCGTTTTCTCTTGTTCTTTAACTTTCAGTTTTCTTTGCCCACCCAACTTCCCTTTAAATTCTCTTCACCACAAGTTCTACATGCAGGTTGAGATTTACAGTGCAGCACAAGTCTTTCAGGCAGACAGCCTTCAATGAACAGACTCAGAGGAGTGTCTTTGCCAGCATTTAAATAAGGGCAATGGTTTGCATTGGAATGCATGAGCTGAAGTGAATCATAGTACTTTGTTTATGCCTACAGCTGGCTATAAGCCTAGGATAAGCTTTTTAGGTCAGAGTAGGCTGCTGTAAAGCAAGGGAAAATGAAGGGCAAACCAGCAATCTGATGCTGCAAATTAGTTATCAGTTCCTTATTAACAGCTACTGCTGGACATTAGAGTCGGTAGTCGAGGTAGGTTTAGTGAACTCACAATAGACTGGTACATACTTGGTAGCCACATTCAGATTCCAATTGTTTTCAGTGTGAACTCAGCTGTATCTGGAGCTCTGCCTAGACAGGCTTCCTGCTCATGTTGTTTCTAAGTCTCCTAATGGTGACACCATAAACCCAGTATCGCCATCATTCAAACCTTCGCTGTTTGAAAGGCTGGTCACAGTGCAGCAAGTCACTCACCTGACAAGATCCATTCCAAGCAAGGCTTCAGATTCAGAAGCTGGTTCTCTGGTCACAACGGCTTCATTAGCTACACAGACTCCATGCTCATTCGCTCCCATTTCTGCCCCCCAAAGCCAGGACGGCCTGCTCAGCACAACGGCATGAGTCTTCGGCACCTGCTCAATCTCTATATACGTGCACTGCAGAGAGACCAAGAAGAGAAAAAGCAGAATGATTCTTGGCACTTTATCTAATGCCAGGACTGAAGTGACACACAACTTCAACGATTGTACAACAAGCTAGACATTTTGCTACAAGTCCACGGCTTATGTATGAGCAGGGAATCTTTCTAGACAGCATTACATGTGTTTGAACCGTTAGATCCTCACATTGCAAAATACACCTCTCTTGACAGATGCAGGCTTCAAAGAATCAGGCAGAATCCAAGTGCCATCACCAGGGGCAAGCAGCACCAGCCAGACTGTACTACAGTAAAGAAATGCTGATGGAGTTTGTACACCAAACCATTCTACCATCTCACCTAAGCACTTCAGTGAAGCCCACAGCATTACAATGGTAACTGGACAAAGCACATCAGAAGGCTTCCCTGAGCTTTTGCTGCCTCCCCAGCAGCTGCCCCCAGGACTGAAAGTGCTAGAAGACAAAACAATAATAAATATATATGGAGAGAGAGACTTGGAAAGATTTAGTGCTTTGATGAACAGTCACACAAAGCAAAACACAGGCATTGCTTTGCCTTAAAAATCATGCTTCTGCTATCTGAAACAGTCTACTGTAATCAGGCAGATTACAGGTGAAATAAAAGAATGATTCCTCACAGAGGACACACGATTACAAAAATGGTAGTGGCAGGAGAGTCTTCCATTCTAAGGAATTAAACAGAGTAGGGGCATGTTCCCCTTTTCTTTTCTGCTCTATGTTTACTTTTGGTATTAGGCAGTAAGACCTCGGCAGGGACTTACTAGCTTTATTTGTTGGCAAAAACCTCTAGGATATTACTGATCTGTTTTCCCCAAATTCTTTACATAGTAAAACTATGATTTCACAGAGGCTGATTCAACTAATAAAAGCAGTTTTGGTCAATGGTTCGAATTGGAAATCAGTTACAAGGGATGTTCCTGAGGAGACCTCAACTCCACAGCAGAAAACAAAAAAACCCAGATGCAGTGTGGAGGAGACTTCAGTTCTCCATAAACCCCCACTTGCATACCATTCTCCAGCTGAACAGCCCTATTATACCAGCTTGCTTGCACTGATGCTTTAGGTTTTTAGAAGGGAAACTAATGAGAACACTCTGAAGAGACAGGCTAAAACAACGCTGAATGCATCTTCTCTGCAAAACGTGCTCTGGCCATCCTTGCTACCAAACACTTAGTACCTGGGACCTCATTCCAAATCCAAGCATTTGCCAAGCTGCTGTTCACTGTAAAACTAGATTGTCAATGTTAATAGTTGAGATAGGGGAAGAAGAAATTCTTTGCTCCTGCCTGAAGGATCCAGAACATTCTGAAATAAAGGGCCTTAGCTTTATACTCGCGTAATCAGAGACCAGAAAACAGAGGCTTTTCCACACACCTCAGAATACAGCTGCCTTCTATCCTGCTTCTTTACATTCCCCAACCCACAGACAAGTTGAATACAGATCCAACTTTCACATTATTTTCAGCTTCCATACAGCAACTCACGTTCACAGACCATGATCAAACCTTATTTATACAAACTGACAGAAGACCTAATTAACAGAAAACCATTCTAATCTGATAGCACCTGGCAGATCTTGTACACCTACCGCTGACTTCGCTCTTTCGAGTTCAACAATCCTTTGCCATGGTTATTGATAGTCACGAAAAAGCCTTCATGAGATTTTACGTTCCCACTGGAATTATTTACTCCAGTAAGCAGACAGTTAGGTACTCAATAGGACTGATGTCCTAAGGCAGGCATTCTGTTCATATTGACTTTATTAGTAAAAGAGTTATAGCCTCTCAAAAACGAGGGTCCATATTATTGCCAAACAATCTATTACTAATGGTAAATGTAAACCTCTCATTCTTCATACAAGCATTCCCACCCCTTTAAAATTACATCAGAAAACTCTTTTCCAGATTAGCAAAAAATTCTTCAGCAGAAAAGCAAAGAACTGGGCTACCCCACCTGCAGTCAAGACACAAAGGCAGGACAGCTTAAGCTAGTCACTGCATCTGCAGTGCAGCAAACCAGAATATAACAGTTTTGACCTGGAAGACAACAACGGGAGAAAGACAACGGTATCCAGAAAAAAACCCCTCACTACATGTCTAGAAACAGGAGCTCAGGTGACACATGAATTCAAAAACACCTTAAACCACAGCCTCCTTGTCCCCAATTTGGCAAATCCCTCCGGCACAAAAGCATAGCAGCCTGTTCTACCAAGAGCTGTGCCAAGCCAGGCAATGTCAAGTAAAACAGACATAAGGTACTGCTGTGATTCTGCTCGTTAAAGCCATTCTGCTTGGCTTTCAAATTCCTGGAACACCCAGCCTCACCGTTTCCCAACACTAACATTTCTGAGCGCGGATGCTAAAAACAAAAGAACACCGATACATGTGGTGGCAAAAGCTGTGTGCAGAAGTTGTCAGGCTCCATTGATTTGCTAGGATTGCAGCCCTGAAAGCAGCATAGCTGGCACCATGCCCTGCGACAGCAAACTCACACTGAGAAATAGAAAAGTAGAGAGTTCACATGTAAGAGACGCAGCCAACGACGTTAAAGAGGATTGAGCAGGCTGCAAACTTATGAAGTTGCTTTTATTTCACTAACAGAATCAAGTGAAGAATCTCATCAAGGCAGTTATAAGAATAGTACAAGGCACAAACGCACCTCCTACCCCAGCTCGGGCACGCAGATATGTTGGAGGTATTCCAAAAACAGACACGACAGTCTGAGCACAAGAGATTTCTTCTTTCATCAATGAAAAGAAACTATTGTGCAGCTTCTACTGTACTCAGGCTGCAGAAGCCTGATTCCTAGCACCCTCAGTTCAGGTCATTATGAAATATCAATGAAATCACATAGGCTTCGGCCCTGGATAACAAAGGCAACAGTCAGGCAACGCTTTAGGAACAAATGATCTTTGAAGAAGGGCTGTAAGACTCTAGACCACAGAAAACATTCCCCCACACCACCCCCGCATCAGATCTAGGCTCTAACTTGCCACTAACACTTTGCTTAACTACATCAAGCACTGTCAAAACAGGCAAAACACCTGTATAGTGCAGCAACTTGAGAAGCAGCACCGTGGCTGCTTTTAATCCCTTCCAAAAGAGGGGTGGTAAAAATGTTATGAGATACCTTCACAACCTGCTGCCTCCGTGGCCATCAAGACATTGAGACCGACAACCTCGCTGGAACTGTGTAGAGAGGAGATTCCACAGGCAACAGAGGAGACCTGGGCCCTCCCATCACAGTGGAAGACCACAAAGCTAAAACTTGGTTGCTGAAGAAAGCCCCTCAGATCATCTCCTGTGGATGTTGCCTGATAGAATGTTTTACAGATAATTCTTCTGATGCTTATTTACAGGAACAAAAGCAACAATGCTCAGAGGAGCAGGAATAACCATTCCCTGAATACGTAATAGCATCCAGCTGTCAGAAAATGCAGTGACACATGATACAGATGTGGCTGACTGATGATGCTTGCAGTGGCTGCTTGCTGATGCACTAAGCAGAACTAAGTACACAGCAGAAGATGCTTGAGTGACTTGACAACACCCATCAGGCACAGCCAAGACATCATCTACTAGCAGCAAAACTGTGCCATAGTGGTTGGGACACTTGCACACCGGGATAAATCTAGCCTGGGTTTATCTCAGGTAGTGAGTCCTACTTCTAGTGGTCCCAGAGTCAAACCAGAACGGTGAAGAGCAGTCTCTCCAGGGGCAGAGTGAATTGCTAGCTAGCTTTCAACTAGCATCTGTATACTCTTACACCAGTATTTGTATTGCTATGCTGTAAATACAAAGGACAGGAGCACTCAGTAAGTGTACAAACACAGAACAAAACCAACTTCTGCCATATTAGAGCACCTCTTCCTTCTTCAACTTAAGAACAGTTTTTCCCTTTTCATGAAGAACCTTAGTACACTTCACATAGCTTCTGTATTTGCCTGTTTTTCCTAGCTGCTTCTGTTCATTGCAACCAATAGCTGTAAAATGTGAATCTGTATGCCTCTGATGTCTAGCACACAGAGACACCTCAGTCAGCATCAGGTGAGTTTTCATGTCTGCAGTGCTCAGAGCCATGCAGAGCAAAATGTCTTACTGTTTCTCTAAGCGCTCAGAGCAAGGAGAGCTCAGATGGCATCCTTAAAAAAACCCCAAATCTGTTAAAAAATATCAAAAACTCAACCAAGACCTAACTGTGCCACAAAGTCTGAAAGAACACAATTCCTCTGACCCCACAGAGGGCTGATTTTAAGTCAACAGCAGTGTCTAACAGCAATATTCCACAATTTGACTGAGCTCTGCATTTCCCCCCATCGACTCCTCCCTAATAAGTTGCATGCTGCCAAGATGAAGGAGGTTTAACAGCTCTGTGCTGAAGCGGGCAACCATGACTACTTTTAAAACTAGGAGAAAAGGTCAAGTTAAAAGAGGTTGATTTAAAAGACAAAAAAAAACCCCCACAACTGGAAAATTAAGCAAAGAAAGTCATCCGCCCAAGACTTCCTTTGGAGAAAGAAAACCAGAACAAGCCACAGGTTAGTAGAGAACAAGAGAAATCTAGTCAGTAAAATCGACCTTAAAAATAAGAGGCTTGCACCTTCAAACTCACACAAATAGGAAGTCTCACTAACACATGAAAAATTCTTAACGTCCACATCTGAGGAAAAAATAACAGTTTTTCAGAGGAATTCAGAAAAGGATCCTGTTTATGCTTAAAGCAGCAGTATGTCACCTGCATGCACAAGTTGACTAGACTGATGAACACGAAGTGCTGAGCAGCATCTGCCACTGCAAAATTGCAATGTGAGACAAGAGCAAACTGTGGAGAAAGTTGTCACACAGACACACAGAACAGACCTCTATGAAAAGGCCCATTGTTCAGGGTCTTGGGAAACTGCTGACAGGGAAGGAAGGAATTATGTTGATGAGTTAGCTGCAGGGTTTCTTGTCTGGCAGATTGAGCCACAAAGATCAACCTTAAGACGTCTTGCGGCATTCACTGAATTCCCTTTTGTAAAGCCCTGCCACAAACTAGCTGACAGCTACACAGCACAGCCTGTCTGATTTCTTTCTGGCAATCCTCTAGCTGAACTACTGGGCCAGTTCTGGTTATACTGTGCATCACCACATTTGCAAAGGTGAGCAGCGCAGAACGTAACCAGGACACAGACTTCCTGAAAGATTCTTACAAAACAGTTACCCATCTCATTAGTGAGATGAAAATCATCTCTTCACAGAAGCTCAGGCTGTGCCAGTCAGGGAGTAATCAAAACTTGATTGATACACATTGGATTACATTATACCTAAAAGTCCACCACCACTGTCCAGTGAAAGTAGAGAGTCATGTGTCTAACACAAAAACACAACGTAAATGTACAATATGGAAGGGAGAGAAAAGTTGTTCATTTGGAAAATGAAAAAAATGCTAGGATGAACAAGAGGCAAAATTTAGTCAGAGGCTCTTGCAGCATGAAATTGGTCAACCACGCTTCTCCATGTGCAAAATAGCACAGGTATGATTTTCTCAGATCTGTTTACACAGTTTTTTTATAAAACGCAAGGACAGGAAAGCTGCAGTGAAAAAAACAAAACCAACCCAACCCCACCCCACCCAGTGATAACTGAGCTGTTGGCAGTTTTTGCAGAACAAAGAACAGTTTTTAAAGAACAAAGTAATAGTGCTCTTCTTCTCCTGTTCTCTTTTGAGAGCACAAGTTCTTTGAGCAGCAGTTTCTGGCTACCTGTTTGGCAACATGTCTAGTGTAGTCAGGCGCCATCACTAGACAGGCCCCATTACACCTGTCGAACAACAACCATGAACGAGAACAATTCATGTGGCAAGTGACAAACTTCAATAGTTCACTTCTAGTTGCAGTTAGCCAGGGTATTTTTAGCCTTAAAAGAAAAAGAAGAGCAAAAGGCTCTTAGATAGTGCAAGAATCTCAGATGTGAACAGTTCAGTCTGCTGGAGAAAATACAGATCTCTGATGTTTCCTCACACCCAAAAGTTACATGCTGAGTTTCACTTCCAGAACTTTAAAAATCCTGTCTCTATGCAAGAAAGGTTTGAGCTGAGGGCACAAGGGACTCCACAATCTGACAAGAAAACAAGACAACATTTATTATGTACAGTCACTTCTCACAGTTTGACTGTAACATTTCACCCTTACCTCTACTTTGCTTCCTGGATCATGAGCTGCAGCAGCAAAGTAGACCACCTCTTGCACCTCATCCCTAGGCCGTGCAGAGTTCTTTCCAAACACCACCAGCCCATCTTTAGAACATGGGGGAAAGGCCACGAAACAGTAACTTGGGGGAGCTGCAGCCATCCTGGGAAGGAAAGGAAGAGTAAATGAACAAAACTCATGTTTGCTGAATTCATAACTGCATGCATTAGAGAATCATTCAGTCTAACACTACTTGTTGTAGCTAAGAGACAATTCATTCCTCTGTCTGCCTGTTGGTTGTCCAATGATAATGGAAGAACAAGTTAGCTCAGAGACAGCTTCTCTGGATTTCGTAAGAAGAATTATAGTCCTTTGCAGACATTTTTCCCCCAAGCCTTGTAAAGGCATAAAGAAAAGGAAAAAAGGCAAAATACCCATACCTTACTGAGCCTACTTTGTCCCCACAGAAAGGAGACACTCTGCACTGAAGCAGTTCAGGAACACACGACCTAGATGTATTCTGATGACTAAGACAAGTGCAGAGGCACAGAATAATTTTAAATAATTTACTCTTTCTGCTCCCATGCAGTTTGATATTTTTAAAAAGGAAAGAGAAAACGTGTTTGAGTGATTCCTGAAGGAGGAAAATAGTGTAACTGCAAACAGAACAAAGACACAGCATAATTATATAAATAACTGCCTGTCAATTTATGAAGCACTAATTGCACTTTATTTTCTCTGTGGTTTGTCTGCACTGCTGCTCATAACTAAAGCTAATTGATTGCAGTTTATTTGTTTACTGAATCACAGAGCATTAGGGATTGGAAGGGACCTTGAAAGATCATCTAGTGCAATCCCCCTGCCACAGCAGGACCTGATGGGGCTCTGAGCAACCTATTATAGTTAAAGATGTCCCTGCCTGTTGTAGACTAGGTGTTTGGACTAGATGACCTTTACAGATCCCTTCCAACCCAATACATTCTATTACTCTATGATCTAACCACCTAGAAAGAGATACACAGTACTAATTCTTATGGCATTAAGCTTTTCAACCTCACACACCAAACACATTGCCAGACAGGCTTAAAAAGATGGGAAGGAATGTTTCAGCACCGTTACTGAAGCAAGTCAGGCTTTCACACGCTTTCAGACGGAGTAAGCAAGGAAAAGTTGTCTGTAGGTATCTAATGTTCTTACAAATCCCTGAAATCCTCCTCGGAACAAAGCAGGTTCAACCATACTTGTGAGGTTTCTGATTTTTCCCCTGAACTAAAAACAAATTGCCATTTTGCAAACACTCTCAAGGTGTGAAAGTATGAGTAAGCTGCTCTATAACAAGAATTCACTTCAACACAACAGTGTATTTCACACAGGGGTGTATGCAGCAGTTAAATACTGCACTTTGAACATTACAGCCTCATACCAAAAACATGATTGTCTTAAGAGTTGGCACTAGGATGTTAAATCACATTTCTAGAGAAAAAAGTTGGGAGAGCAGTGTACTACAGTGTCAATCTATTCAGCTTGCTAGGTAGCAGTTTTTACCAGAACTTCGTTTGGTTATTTTAAAATATGACAAGGATGGCAGATACACCCACAACCTGTGTTTGTTCAGAACACTTACTTACTGAGCTTCATCTTCCTCCATCATGTAACTAAAGCAGTCTGTTAGCAGCTACCTGTCTAAGGAGGACATTTCTGCTTGCCTGCTTCATTTTGCTTTTTAATTCATTCAACTGGATGCTGTCCTCATTCTCACCTTCCTTCGTGCATTCGCCACCTGTCCTCTCATAAGTTACCACCCTCACTCAACACCAAACAAGGACCTTTCACCTACAAGAAGAACAAAATACTCCTCCTTCACAGCACAGCCTGAAACATCATGCTAATTTACCAAACCACCTACTGTTAATCCCTACTCCTTTTCACAGATGGTTTGCTCCTCCAACAAAGGACAATCCTGAAAAACTTTGAAAACACTGGGAATGACTGCAAACAGATCTCAAAGAACATTCACACAGTTCCTTACCACAGAGCGTGTGAACATACAGGTCTGGCTTTCCCAAGGGATCATACCTCAGCACCCACCTTTTGGTGTAAAGGGAAGCAGCAAATCCTACACTTGTTAACAGGCTCTAGCTTTGACTGCAGACTATTACAGTTGTGGATGGGCAAGCTAAGAGAAACAGAGACTCTGCAGTCTGGTTACAGGCTGTATCCAGAACCAGTCTGCATAGGAAAGAGCCACTATGCCATGCTCCCACATAATAACTGCTGTGGTTTCAGGCAGCTAACAGGCACCACACTTGGTTGCCCTAGAATCACAGTGGGCACAAAGGATGGAAAATTAGTAAGGTAGTGTACTCCACTCCACAATACTGCACTGGTTGTATTTCTTCCACTACGACACTTAGTTTGTGTTCTGACACTATCAAGTTTTGCTTAACAAGTTCCTTTATTAAGACCTTCTCTCACCATGATAAATCTCATTTGGATACTGCCAAGTCAAATTTATTCTGTGAGTAAATCACCATTAACGTCAACGGTGAAACAGACGAGCTCATCACTATTTTGATGCTGAAAGAAAGGATTATCATCCACTGCAGCGTCTAGCTCTGAACATCACAATGCACAACAACAGGTACTACAATTGCTAGGGCTTTACAAACACACCTGAACATCACTGTCCTCCTGGAATAGAGGGCATGTGGAAGTGCTACTGCCTGTCGCCACTTCAAGAACACAGACACGTTGGAATGGTAGTGACCAGCTCTCACGAACAGCCTTGCCCGCTACAGCCCTGACCCATGGTATTCTGTTGAGTAGGTCTTTAAATAAAGCTGTTTTTAAGTCTGCACATAAAAGTTCTGACATAATCTAAGGAAAACTTCATTTAGGTGTCATTTTTCCTGTGCAACTGGATTTAGGAGATCCTGCTGTAGTGGGGGGATTGGACTGGATGATCTTCTGAAGACCCTTCCAATGCCTAATGTTCTGTGGTTCTGTGTGATTCACTTCCAAAAACCAAAGGAGAAGAGACAAACAATGCTGTTACAGCTACAGACATAGAGGACAGGTTGCAGTATCTCATCCTCCCATCGTGAACACAAGAATGTCAGACACCAAAGCCACACTCCTGGGAGAACAGCTACTGGCATAAATTATTCAGTGCATTATGGAGCCTTCCCCACACTGACCTAAGAAAACTGAAAACAGCTATGTGGCCACCACAGAGCACTCTGAGCTTACAAGCTGAAGAAAGGAAGCTTTCCATACCGATCTGCTCAAGATTTTCTGTTGGTTTGGGTTCTTTTGGGTTGTTTTTTTCAGAGTAACACTGTGTATTCTTTTCTGAAAGCTGCAATTTGGTACTGAAATAATCTTTCATCAAGTTCAAGAATTTGACTGCTGCAATGAAATGAACTCTCAGAAAAACATCATTGCCTTCTCATATCAAACAGGTAGCAGCTCTTCTCAAGGCAATAAATCATCCTCATTTGCCAAAATACCCTGAAGACACTATGCACATGTCTTCAAGTGTCTCAAAGTCATTATTAGTTTTTTAAAAATTATAAATTATGTGGAAATGGCATGGCAGCGGTAACTTTCCTATGTGGTATGTCTAACTCATTAAAAAAATACAACAAACATAATTCCAGTATGATAAAGCACCAGGTTCTGAAGCTCTTCTAATAACTTACTGTTCAAGCAATTCCACAGCTTATTTCTAAACCAGTAAACCTGGTTTTGCCAACAGCAAGTTCTTTGTCCTTTCCTTCAATTGCAAAACAAAACAATAGCCTTATAATGAAAGCACAGCACTCACTAGGAAGCAGCGGACAATAAAAAGGATTAGTATGAGAAAACAGGGTCAAAAAAGGGTCTGTCTTGAAATTTAACTCATCATTTTTTGAACTGAGGAAGTATTTGCTCTTCATACTCTTTTAATTGCTACTAACTTAATGCCTTGCGATTTTATCTCAAGAAAATATAAGATGTCCCCAAAGTCACACATAAAAGCCCTTTGGTTTCAATATTGTAAGTTAGCTGGGTTTTCTGAAATGTTAATTCTTATTATTGTTAACCAAGGCTTACACCAAATGAAAATACTCTAAAGTAGCTATTCCTATGTGCAGCACCACTCCTTTCCTGACAAAGCACCTCAAAGGACGTGCTGAGCGATCACACATACAAACAGTTGTGCCCTAGCATGAAATTTTTATTTTCTACACCATCGTAGCCTCTTGCCTAAAAATCTGATAATACACAGTCATCACTGTGTAAAGCAATGCTAGACCACCCGAAGATATCAGTGAGAGGTCAGCTACCACCAGTACAGCTCCTCTTTACAGCAATCAGAACTCTCAAGAAGATACTAAGGAAGAGAAGTGCAGCAAGACCAAGCAGTCAGCACTGACAACAGAAAAGCATTTACCTCATACTGTGATGAGCAGAATTTAACTGTAAGACATCACAGAATTATTGAGGCTGGAAAAGACTGCTAAGATTGTCAAGCCCAGCCTACGACCTAACATCACCACATCCGCTAGACTATAGCACTAAGTGCCACATCCAGTCTGTCCTTAAACACCTCCAGCGATTCGACAGGGGCTCCACCACCTCCCTGGGCAGTCTGATCACCCTTTACATGAGGAAGGGCTTCCTAATAGCGAACCTAAATCTCCCCTGGTGCAGCTTAAGGCCCTCTTGGCCAACACTAGGTGCCTGAAGGAAGAGCCTGACCCTCCACCTGTCTACAACTTCTCTTCAGGTAGTTACACAGAGCTATAAAGTCCTCTTCTCCAAGCTAAACAACCCCAGCTCTCTCAGCCTCTCCTCATAAGACCTTTCCTCTGGCCCCTTCACCAGTCTCATTGCCCTCCTCCAACATTTTCTGTTTGCCTTCAAGTATTTTGTTGGCGTAACAGCGGAGCTTTAAGAAGAGCCAAGGTGCTGTACAGGGTGAGGTCTAAATCTCACCTGACCTCATTTTTCAAGCACATCTGCAATTGTCCTAGATAACGCACTGTTAACGCCGGTGAGAATCAACATCGCATTTTCAAGATGGTGCAGCTGCCCACAAAAACAAGGATGAGAGGGCTACTGCTGGGCTTTCATCCAAAGCAGTTTGGTCAGTCTTACTGATCATATAAGGCTAGTTTTTCCACACTCACTTCTATAGTTTCTTCAAATTAAAGCCATCCAGAAGAGGTGCTTTAGGTACCAGAAATACTGAGGCTGCTAAACTGCTTGTTGCTAAGTTCTGTCAGCACCTTGGTGACAACAGAATTTTCTTAAATGTTTATACTGCACAACAAATTTGAGCTGCTTTTAAAGTCCAGTGAGCACATCCAACCTTTTACAAAGACATACAACTCCTTTCTGTGTATTAAAGGGTGATTTTTCCTCATACATTTTTAGCTTTTATAAAACAGAAACCCAGCTGTGCTAATACTTCTGAACTATTTCAGCAATGTTTTTAAAGATGCCAATAAATCCGTTTTCATGGCTACCAGAAAGGGTAAGTGCAAGAAACATTTACAGCGAAAACCTGAGAGGCAGCATCTAAACAAAGGTCCTCAGGTTTGGATCAAGGCTGTCTCATTAGGAAGGGAAGAATATATGGAATAGAAAACACACTATTCTCTGGGGTAGAAAAATAAGTTGCTTACAACTGAGAAAACTTTCTCAGGATTTAGTTGCTGGCTTTGAATCTCTATTTTAACTTCCAAATTAAGATGTTGCCTGTGCCTGAGACAAACTTGTACTTCCATTAACAAACCAAGTCTAGTTTCTGATGCACATAGAGACATGTGATCTCTGCATCCTGCAGAAAGCAACGCTTCCAAAAACAGAAATGAAAAGCAAAATTCATTCAGCTGCAGGCGCAGAACAAAGACAGCAAACTGACAGACACAATAATAATATTGTTCCCATCTTGGGAGACACTAAAAGGTTATTTTTTTTAATCGACAATTTGGGGACAGTCTTCATGTATGACTTACCAGGAGAGAGGAAGGGTGCATTTATTAAGAAATTAGAAAGCAAGGACTGTTCCTGAATATAAGGCACAAAAATACACAGACCTCTGTGTCCCTGTGGCTTGGGCATTTCATTAGTAGAGTTTAGTCAAACTGACTCTAATCTGTACTACCAGTGGATGCTGATACCCCAACTCACACTCAACTTTGCCTCTAACCCTCCAAGAATGTCGGAGAATCATGGAATCACAGAACATTAGGAATTAATTGGAAGGGACCTCAAAAGATCATCCAGTCCAATCCCCCTGCCAGAGCAGGATCACCAAGACCAAGTTGCACACCAACACAGGTGGGTTTTAAACGTCTCCAAAGAAGGAGACTCCACAACCCCCCTGGGCAGCCCCTTCCAGTGCTCTGCCACCCTCAATGGAAAGAAGTTCCTTCTCATATTGATGTGGAACCTCCTACGTTCCAGCTCCAGTCATCAGCAGCTGAAACAGCAATCCATGCCCAACTTTTCTCTCATTTTTTTGTACATTAACTACATGCTGAACAGTCCTCAAGAATTTGCTCAAAATTAGCAACATGTCCAACTTCTAGTTCGAGATGACTAAGTTTACTTTTATTTTTGAATCACAAGAAGTAGAAATTCCCTACACAGGCATAAATTCAAGTTGCACTTCAAAGCTTTCTTAGGCAGTACATACCCCCACCTTTGGTCACTCAACTGAGCAAATGCATAATAGACCTGAAGGAACTGAAAATATTTCTCTTCCTGAGCAAATGCGTAATAGATCTGGTAGGAACTGAAAACATCTCACCCCTCCTGTACATGGGAAGATTTGGAATACTCCTAGCAACAGCTGCCAGATTTCTTAAGACCATCTAACAAATTAGACATTAGCCATCAAATGAGCATGGTAAAAGTCCTCAGCATTTCAAGTCCTAACAAATGGTGAGATTTCAGCTGTTATAACAGTTTACAGTCCCTTGACCAACCACCCCTTTTTACTTGTCTATCCACATCCAACCTTTCAGAGCAGGCATTTTTCAAAAGAAGATAGGATCTTATTTTTTGCCTTGAGTAATCTGAATTATGTTAATGAAAACACAGTTCTATTTAAAACCAAATCAGGGTCAGTCATCCAGGAGACAGCAGATTCCAGTCTCATTTCCATCACAGCCTGTGCATAAAGGGAAAATTCATTACTTATACAGACTTTTCACTGAGTGGATGTCAATGCACTTAATTAAGTCTCCATGCAGTTGCAGACCTCTATTCCTTTTGTAGCTGCTAGTCCTGTCTGCAGTCTAAGGTCATATTTGTAACACTACGTTTCGTAGAGAAGCAGCTGTTTTCAGTCACTGGGGCACAGCCCCTTGTTAGGAGCTGCTGGCATCTAAAGCATCTTTGTGCAACATAAAACTTCATAATGAGAAGTCGCTAACTGCTGCATAATACTTAGCCATGTAGCTTTCCCCTTTGTAAATAGCCATCAGCATGGTCCCGTTTTGCGGCTGTTAGCTCTTCAACGCTGCACAGGAGAGACTGCCCATCCCCACACACAACTGGCTAATGCACGCTGACTGACAGTCATTTCAAATTAGCCACACCATTATGGTAACAAGGGCTACGATAAAGAGCATCAAAATACCCTGTTGGAAGTCTCAGTTAGTTTAAAACCTAACCTCAAACAACAGCAAGGGTTGTGATGCTAGCAGCTGTGTTTGCAAACGTTAGGATGGCAGCAGGCACCTAACCCAGAGGCAGACAGAAAATTGTTCTGTGCAATTTCTCAGTCTTCTGAATGTACAGAAAAAGAAGGCAAATAAACTACAGGGACAGAGCAGACTTCTAGCATAAACTAGTTTCCCACGTGCAAGACATGCAAAGCATCCGCACTGTGTAACTTTGATAGTGAAAGATGGAGAGCAAAATTTAGTATCCTTTACCAAAAATACCAAACTCAGCAGAAGTAAGCAAATGGAGCTTCAGACAGGCTGTACCAGAAGGAAAAAGCTGCAAATGTCTTCAAAACAATGGAAGTGGAGATAAGACCCTCAAGAATCTAAGCATAAGAAATACTTTTCTGGAAAGGACAAAACCCTCCTCACATTTGTGAATAATTTCCATACAGCACATTAATCTAACACCTGCCTTTTTAGCTTATGTAAGCTCTGGGATGCTTGACGAAGTTTGCAGTGCTATAAATGGTTTAAGTTGACTTCAGTCTCTCTCTACCCCAGATCAGTGGGAATCCTGTGTTCACAGAAACCAATTCCCTCAATCTGTATGACTGAGAGTTTGCTTTGAGATTTATTTTCACCTGGTGAAGGGTTCAAGATGCACATTATGAACAAACTAGCACGGTTAGAGGTTGCTTTAAACCACCAATTCTACAACAGACCAATAGCTGAAACTATAACAGTCTATAACCAAACGAGTCAGATACTCCATTTCCAGCAACTTCATGTGTTTATTCTGAACTACTGAGCAAATGTTGCTTACGCAGAGAGTTTGCACCATATAATTTACCCAGTGCTCTGCAGCAGGACCACTTCTCTGGGATTATTATTTTCCTTCTTCAGAGAAGATACTGTTACCCATATCTTACAGGTATGGATGGCTTTAATCAGTTCTAAGGGCATTTTTCACGGGGATAGATTTATACATACATGCATCTCCAGTATTAAGGCTCTAATAAAGTAGTCTTCTCTTTGAGATGCTGGTTTAAGAGGATTAATTTTGTTCTCCACGACTGGTAATTAGGGAGGGGAGAGTCTGTTTTTCTTTAAGGCAGGCTAATGATAGCCTCTAGCGCTGCTCTAATAGCACAGGTAGCACAGATAGAGATCTCAGTGCTGCAGGCTCCTGCAGGAAGCTGTCTCTGCGCTCACCAGCCTGCTCAAGTGACTGAAGGCATCGCACACCGACCGGAGCGGAGCACTGTGCTCAGCCCTGCACGCCCAGGTCTCCATACATCAAGGTGACGAGAGGAAAGGGCACCTTCAAACTAAAGATGAGGGTACAGAGCCATGCCGCGTTCTTAGAGAGCAGAGGGGAAAGCAGCAGCAGAGAGGGCGGCCAGGCAAGACTGGGGAGCCTTGCATCACCCGCGAAGGCAGGGGACAGCCCTAAACGCGGAGAACCCCCTCCCGGCCTGGGACCCCCCACCCGACCCTCAGGGCTGGTTTCGGGGCAGCCATGTTACGCGGGACCCGCAGCCCCCACCCAGGGTGACGCGGGGCCTCCCTTCGCCAAGGCAGCAGGTGCAGGTGCTCCCAGGGACGTCGCATCGCCGCCGGGAGACATCGCCCGCACTGGCTCCGGGAGACCGGCTCCCCGCCATCCCCCGCCGCCATCCCCCGCCGCCATCC
>VXBP01005608.1:2483-32094 GCA_013400115.1 Rhinopomastus cyanomelas
GTGGAGTCTCCTTCTCTGGGGACTTTCAAGGCTGCCTGGATGCATTCCTCTGTGATCTGTGTTAGATAGTTTTGTCCTGCTCCGGCAGGGGGGTTGGACTCGATGATCTCTTGGGTCCCTTCCAACCCCTAACATCCTATGATCCTATGATAAGGCAGTAGAACACCTCCCTTATGAGGAGAGGCTGAGGGAGCTGGGTCTCTTGAGCTTGGAGAAGAGGAGACTGAGGAGTGACCTCATTAATGTCTATAAATATGTGAAGGATGGGTGTCAGGAGGATGGACTCAGGCTCTTGTCCTCTAGTGAGAAGACAAGGGACAATGGGTTTAAGCTGGAACACAGGAGGTTCCATATAAATATCAGAAGGAACTTCTTCACAGTGAGGGTGATGGAGCATTGGAACAGGCTACCCAGGGGGGTTGTGAAGACTCCTTCACTGGAGACTTTTAAAACCCAACTGCTGTGTCAGGGTTACGTAGATGATCTTTTGAGGTCCCTTCCGATCCATAATGATTCTATGATTCTATGAACTGCTCCTTGGTAGTGATGGGTTTGTAATGAACACTCTCATCTCCCTTCTAGGTAGCACTCCTGAGGGATGATGATGGGAAAGGTTGAAACACACATATTTAGTGAAGGTTGGTAACAGTGAGCAGTAGAATTGCTGCTTCTTATTGAGATATTTTCCTTCTGTGCTCTTTCCATTGTGAAGGTCTGAGTTAACTCAGCAAATAAGTGCTGTTAGAGGCCTCATTATTTCTATGTGCAATTAAGGCAGAGGATAAATCTACATCCTAGTTTGGAAGATAAAAGCCAGAGGTTTTGTGTGCCTTCATATTCTGTGCATTTTGGCCTCAACTTTCATGCAAGTCAGATTGTGGCCAAACGTGAAGATGACACTCAATAGAAAGAAAAAGAAAGAAAGAGTAGTGTAACTGTTCAGTCCTGAACTCTGAGTGGTTGTTTCCACATACCTGAAAATTTAGCTTCTACACATTAATTATACATTAAAGGACAGTTCTTAAAAAATATGCATTCAACATTTAAGACTAGGTTAAATTCTCATATACAACCTTATATTAATATTTTGGGTATTTGATTAGAATTCATCAATAAAATTAACTGTTAGTTGTCCTTTTGGAACATTTTTTCCCCTCACATTGATGCTGTCCTTTGTAGGATAATGAATTCATTTAGAAGCATCTGTGAGTTTTTGCTTCATGTACTTGACACGATCCTGGCCTTTTAACTTTTAAAACGTTCCTCCAATTAAGCTGTTCAAGCCCTTAAGGCTGTCCACAGCTGCTGGAGATTAATTTCTCCCATGATGATATTTAGAATCCCTTGCTGAAACATGGGAGGGCAAAAGCCCAACATTTTTTAATATATCTTTTTTATCCTTTTGGACTTCCTGCACATTTTTAAAGGTAATCTGACAGCTGCATTTTTCCTTCATTTCTTCTTCATCTCCCCCTGTACTGGTCTTCTGGAAAATGTTTATTTCTAAAGGCCATCTTACCCAGGGTTAATCCTGAAATATGTCCCATGCAGTACCTTTGGTTAGAAGAAATCTGAAGAGTAAATGAGAAGGCCTGAAAAATGATTGAGAAATAGAGTTATAGCTGTCAGCATGCAGTAGTGTAAAACGATAATGTTGTTTATGTTCCAAAGTTGCCCATTTTTGAGGTTGAGCTATTAGGCAGCAGTAACCTGTGTGGAATCACTTGTTACTAGTGAAGTCACCATAGCCTGAGAGAGGAGCCCCTCTTTGCTCCTGGAATCCCTGCTTAGAGTTAACTGATGGAGAAGACTTGCACTGATCTTCTAGATGGGCATCAGCCCTTCATCTAATCAAGGGAGTAGTTATCAATATTGTAGCCTACCTCTAACGCCTCACAAGTTTCCTTGTATTTGATCCAAAGACTTCTAAAAACATTTGGAGGGCTGTTGCTTGATGCCTGGGAATTCCTGCACATCAGTGTGTGAACATTACCTGTCTGGGTATTGTTTAGACAGCTTGTATCACACGCAGTGTGGGTGTTGTGGAATGAATGTCAACATTAAGTCCATTACTGTGGGTTTATTTCTCATGTATAGTCGAAAATCAAAAGATGGCAAACGAGTCTCTAATACAGAAATTCCATCTTGTATGTTTAGAAGGATGGTCAGACCTCCAAAACCTACTGATTTTTTAGTTAATGAACATGTCAGAAAGGTCAAGGAGCTGTATTTCTTTACAAGGAGAGAAAGAAAACTATTGGTTGGTCCAATTCCTGGAATGGTTGTAGGTTTCTACGTTTTTCTTGAACATAGATGCAGTGCAGATTCTCCATTAAGGGAAAAGTCTAGGGAAGACAAATAGGATAACTCACATCAGCCATCCTTAGATCATCAGCCTGTCATCGTCCGTTGATAGAACTCTGTGGTCATTAATACTTTGGTATGTTTTTATATCTCAAGCTTTTCAAAATTCTCCTTACAGCTTCCATGGGAGCCTGCTGGTAACAGTGTGTATTTAGGAATCTGGTTTTCCTCACCCCTTGTGTAATTGTTCTGCGATTAAGTGTTGAGCTAAGTGTTTTTGTATGCTGGGATTTCAGATTAGCGTGTGAACATTGATAAATGAGGTTTTACTGCTGCTGGAAGTTCACATTTGGCCAGTGAACCTGTTAATTATGACAGGCTGTATGTAAGCAGTGACTCTGAATTGGCAAGCATCAGAAATAGAGGTTTAATGATATTATTTGGTTTGACATTTAGTCTTGATCCTCTCATTAACCACTGAAATCTCCTACTCCAGTAAATTTGGGGAAGTCCCTTCCCCTCTAAGCACTTTATTTGATAAAGGCTAAAATATAATTCTTTAAGTAGAGTTTCCAGTCTCATTAGTCTGACATTAAATCGGTTTGCTTACATGATTTTTATTTGCACATACTTATTGATGAGCATTTAATACTAAATTTCAACCTGCAGTGAAGTAAATTCCAGACAGGCAGCCGATTAGGTAACACAAAATTAAGTCTTTGTTATCAGAAGAACCATTGCTCTTTTAAAGAGTGTGCATGGTTTAATTTAATCTCATCTAATTGCTATCAGTGAGCTGCCATTGCTTCATTAAAACCCTGCCCATCGAAATAGCAGCAGTCTAATGATTTTACAGAAAAGTCTGCTTCCATGGCACTTTGTTGTTCATGGTAGACACAAATGAGAACTAATTATTATGAGATTTTTTTTTGTTTCAGTTACTATGTATTATCTTAATTTTAAAAGGTGTAAGTTGGAATATAATTAGCTTCCTAACTTATTTTTAGCACTTAAGTGATCAATACAAGAAAAAAATGCTTATAAAGGCCTGACTTTAGTGTGTTGTTTAGGCTTTATTTTAGGTTAAATACTTCTTGTCCAAATGAGCACTATGCCAGATAAGCATAATGTCACATTTATCTGTGTTTTCAATGCTAATTTTCTGACAGTTCCTCATAGTACTGGTCTTGAGAGAATTTGTCATTATTCTTAGAGCTTCTGAACCTTTTGGAATGTGAAAAACCTCAGGTAATTTTCTTGTGGATAATTTCATATTGGTAATATGTGAGATCTAGCTCTTGCTGTTTTTGTGAGAGGAGCCATGGGCTGTACGCCTACATGGTGATGTAGCAGGCGTGGATATTTTCAAACCAGATCCAGGGCAGCATCAGGAGAAGTGTGGCCAGCAGGTCCAGGGAGGTGACTCTCCCCCTCTACTCCCCTCTGGTGAGACCCCACCTGGAGTACTGTGTCCAGTTCTGGAGCCCTTATTTACAAGAAGGATGTGGACATGCTGGAGCGTGTGCAGAGGAGGGCCACAAGGATGATCAGAGGGCTGGAGCACCTCTCCTATGAGACCAGACTGAGAGAGTTGGGGCTGTTCAGTCTGGAGAAGAGGAGGCTCCCAGGTGACCTTATTGTGGCCTTCCAGTATCTGAAGGGGGCCTACAGAAAGGCTGGGGAGGGGCATTTTAGGATGTCAGATAGGGACAGGACTAGGGGGAATGGAGCAAAGCTGGAGATGGGTAGGTTTAGGCTGGATGTGAGGAGGAAGTTCTTCACTGTGAGAGTGGTGAGAGCCTGGAATGAGTTGCCCAGGCAGGTGGTTTGGGCCGCATACTTGGAGGTGTTTAAGGCAAGGCTGGATGAGGCTCTGGCCAGCCTGGTGTAGGGTGGGGTTGGTCTAGGGTGCCTATGGTGGGAGGGTTGTAACTGGATGATCAGGTGGTCCCTTCCAACCCTGAGTGATTCTGATTCCATAACTTCTCCAGTGAAGTGATCCTGCTGTTTCAGGGGGATTGAACTAGATGATCTTTCGGAGTCCCTTCCAATCCCTAATGATTCTACGATTCAAACTTTTCTGAGAACAACAAAAAAATGTGAGAGAGTGTCTCTCCACACTTCTGCATTAAAACACCTGTAGCCAGAGAAAAGGAACTGAATGGATTAAAAATGCTTAAACCGAGTCTCTTGGCGCAAATAGCTGCAGTGTGTAATTATCTGCTTGTTGTGCTCTACTCACTACTTAGCGTCGAGGGGAGTGACCAGGGTAGGCTGGGCATAGCATGAAGGCAGCCAGCACATTAGCTGCTACTTGTGCACACATGACTCTTCATAAATCAAACTGGCAAAGTATCAGCTGGCACTTGCTTACTGTATGTGCTGTGCAAATGCATACAAAATACATTTTTTGACTTAATCAATAATTATTATTGGAGACATCACAATTAAGTAGTTAGAAGCAAATTATTAAACTCTGTTGATAGTGTTTTCTGTGAGGGGTAATGAAGTGTGCAGACAGGAATTAATCTTCCTGGTTTCCTCTGAATTTGGTTCCAAAGCCACTTCAAGCAAGACATCGACTGACAGCAAGGTTAGAAGCTTTTATCATGATGACAGACTCTAACTGTCACTCTTTGTCCTGAAGGCACAATATTTTTTCTCTCTAGCTTTTGTGTAAAACTTAGTAAATACCCAAACGTGCCACACCGTGCCTATTTATGTTAGTAAGCAATTACTTTTCCAGAATCTTAAGACACTTACATCATGCAAACAAATAGCAAAGAGCACATCCATTATAAGTAAGTTTTCACATCTTTGAACCTTTTCCTATTATAATGAGAAACTGTTTATTCCCAGGTGTTCTGATTTTCATCTTTTCAGCACTGAAGTTTCTCTTTTGAAGCTTGACATTGATAACCAGAACTCATTGGTATGGCTCATTTGTTAGAGCCTTGTTTACTCTCTCTGTCTCAGTGCTGCACAAGTTATACTTGCAAATACCATAAATCCATGCAGGAGCAAAGGCCATTACTGATTCTGATAATCCCCTTGAATAAGTTGGGAAGGGGCAATAGAGACCAGTGTTAACAACTCAAGGTCATTCTCTGGGCTGGCAGAAATTGGGATGCCATGAACCTGCATTTATTTTTCAGTGTGAGGTGGAAACCTGCTCTACTAAACAAAAAGTTCTGTACATTCTGTGATGCTGTATGCATTAAGATGTATCATTGAACCAGAGAAGAATTAAGGAGATTTCTGAAGGTTAATTGGTCTAATGACGTCCTCAAATCTAGACTAATTGCTAACTTAGCTTAGCCTGATGAATTTTGGTTTGTGTGTTCATTCCTGTAGAATTTGGGTTGAGAAGGTGTGAAGGAAAGCATTTGAACAAAAAGGAGCAATTGGGGGGTCAAAACAACAACAAAAATGTCCAAAGATGTGAAGGGAAGGTAAAAAGCAGGGACAAAAGAGAAAAATCAGTGAAGGAATGAGAAAAATCTCTCTTCCAAAACCTCAACTGTCATCTTTGCTGCTGGGCTTGGCCATACCCTGTGCTGGGTCTGAGCTAGTAGTTCTTGAAAGATTAGAAAGTTTATCAGAGCAGAAGATGTTGCAGATGCAACATAACTGATGACATCAGGAGGAAAGAGTGAGGGTCTCAGGTCTGATAATGGTGAAATCAAAGGTGTCACAACCCAAAGATCAGTTACACATGTGGAAGGCGTGAGGAAACTCCAAGTTGGATGTAGTGCTTCTAAATGTTGTTAGACAATGCTCATAGACAGAAAATACACTTCCACTATTGAGAAAGCATGTTCATCATGAGTTGAACAAACACATGCACTAGCCCACTTCACAATCTTGCTAGTGGTTCTTAATGGCAAGGGGAGTTGCGGTTTCTCCCTGGAATATTCAGTCTGTACATCCAGTTAAGGTTTCCAGAGGCAATTTAAGGCTCTATGATTCTATGATTTTACATCACTAATAATGAGTATAAGAGATTATAAAATGAAAGCACAATCTGTTAACAGAAATGAAGGAAACTGCCCTCAGTCAATCCCATTAGAGACAGAGGCTGGTAGGACAACAGTTTCATGAGCAGGAGCACTAGATACTCTTTCTGAAGGCTTGAGCAGTATGAGGGAAAGTTCACACTGCACTGCAGCTGTATCAGCATGTGTGGGGTGTTACTGAGGAAACTAACTCACTTGGAAAGTCCTCTTGTAAGTGTCTTTATTTCTTTCTGAAAAATTTCCCGAGGTTTGACAGCCCTTCATGTCACAAACTGCTCTTTGCTGCAGACCAACAATGAGGATCATCAGGGCTGCACACCCCCAAAAAAGCTTCCTGCTAATCCCCAGTTCATTTCTGAGGGACATGGGGACACTCCTGGTGACACGTCTGTTGCCATTTATTTCACATATCTCTCACCTTCAATAGATGAGGTACCAGGTGACAGCTCCATCCAAATGCAGTGTCTCTGCATTTGGCATTGCCGTTAAGGACACAAACAAAAAAAAGCAGTTTGGCTGAATTAATGTGTTCTCTTTTTGCAAATAACAGTGTCAAAGAGAAGCATCCCAAGTGATGGCTACAGAGCTTGATCAATGACTTTAAAATTGTAATATACCACTCTAAGGGCATGATTTTAAGAGCTGAATTAGCCACAGTATCAAATTCATTTGTATAAACCAGCAAATTATATCTCTTCCACACCCATACAACACTTCACATTTTCAAGAGTCAGTATCCAAATTCATTGCAGAGCCCTGTATGTTCAGTTAACGATGCTATTTCATTAAAAGAAACAAAACTCAGATTGCACACATTCAGTTTAATCTATCAGACTGGGAATCATGGTACAATAAAGTAAAATTACATGTAACGACTTTCCAACTATACATTTTACTTCACACATTTAATTCACAAACTTCATGCTGCAATTTTGTGGCAGGCTTCAGTGATTAGTGTTGTCCTGTGTGCATGCTACACACCGCTAGATTAAGTGATAGTGGCAGCAATTTACTCGCCACAGGCTTTCTCTTCATATGGAATTTCTGCACACTGGTGTCCAAAAAGAGTTTCCTTGCAAGTTGAAATGTATCTCACAAGTAAAACCTCCCTCAGAACCTGTGAGGCAAATTGAAAGCAGATGTGTGAATGTTCTTACCAAAATTTGTCTTAGAATTTATTTCTGAAAAAAAGTTACTTTTGGCTACATTCATTTCTATGCTGAGACCCACCCTCCCTGTACTGACAAGTTTATCTTAAAAACAACAGTAAACCTAGAACACTCCGCAGTAAAATGCATGAGTGCTGCTGTTTATTTCATTTTAATCCGAAATCCATTCTCATTGAAGATCCCTATAAAATTTCATTTGCAAACTGTAACTTATATCCACAAATTTTAAAGCAGTCTAAAGAATTTACAATGGATATAGAATTTTCTATTAAATTACATATGTTTTTACAGTTTTATACATTCCTAATCAAACTCTAGACAAGACTATTACCAACGAGATGGTAGAAATTAAATTTCAGTATGTTTTGCCTCTTTCTCTTGCATAACATTAGAACATGTGCAGGCCCCTTCCACAAGACATTCTGATCCTACAGAAAAAGAAGAAAAATCCAACACAAACACTTTGTAACATAGATTTTTTTCAGAGTGATCATAAAATTACAGAACTGTTTAGGTTGGAAAAGACTTAAGAACGTCAAGTCACACCATTAACCTAACAGTCCCAAGGCCACTACTAAACCCTGTCCCCAAGCTCCAGATCTCCAGACTTTGAAACATGTCCAGGGATGGTAATTCAACTCCCTGCCTAGGCAGCCTGTTCCAAGTCCTGATGACCCTTTCTATGAGGTTTTTTTATTAGGTTTTTCCACATGTCCAACCTAAACTTCCCATGGTGCAGCCAGAGGCCATTTTCACTTAGACTCATAGAATCACTAGGCATTGAAAGGGACCTCGAAAGATCATCTAGTCCAATCCCCCTGCCACAGCAGGATCACCTAGAGCAAGTCGTACAGTCAGTCTGGGTTAGAAGGGACCACAAGCTTGTGGCTTTTGAGTAGAGATCAACCCCCACCTCTCTACAACCTCCTTTCAGGTAGCTGTAGACAGCAATAAAGTCTCCCCTCAGCCTCTGTTTCTCCAGACTAACCCATCCCAGCTCCCAGAGCCACTCCTTAGAAGGCTTGTTCTCTAGACCCTTCCCTAACTTTGTTGCCCTTCTGTGGATCCACTCCAGCAGCTCAATGTGTGTCTTGCATGTAGTTGCATATAACTGACCCCAGTACTTGAGATGCAGCCTCACCAGTGCCGAGCAGATGAGAACAATCACTTCCCTACTCCTGCTCATGCTATTTCTGACGAAAGCCATGGTGCTGTTTGCCTTCTTGACCACCTGGGCACACTGCTGCATCAAGGTCAGTTGGGGTAAATACTGGCTACATGGCTACAGAAGTCGCTGAATTGCTGGTAGAGTGCAAAAGAGGTTGGTACTACCAAATCCTAGTCAGTGGAAGTAAGCTTATAACTGGGATGACTTTTGCTGTTATAATAGCGGAAATGAAAGAAAATTATGGCAGCACATTTGCAACACAAAAGCACACTTCGAAGAGAACAAAACATTGATGATGACAATTCAGATGGGAATTTAATGGGCTCTTTCCTCACAGTAATGCTACTGACAACCGGTTTTTAAAATAAGGCTGTATTTGGGGAATAAACCCACAGCTCTAATCTCCACACAGAGCAAAAGGAACAAAAACAAATACAGCTCAACTTCAGAAAATCTGCACCAGGGTCATGTAAGCACAAGTCACCGCTATTATAACTTGTGTTTTTCTTGTTGACTGGAGCAGCCTTAATCTTTGCTAGGGCACTACAGATCATCAGATGATCCTGCTGATCATTGCTATTGCTTCTGAAGTGCAACTATCTACTTGGAAAACATTTAATCACAGTACATTCTTTTTTCTGCAACCCAATTCTATTGAGAAAGTAAGAAGGTTGCACTGTATTTATTCTAATCCCAGTCGTTTTAACAAACATCTGTCTGCATGATTTCTGTAGTGTAACAGCTGTCCACACACAGTTACTTTTTTGGATGTCCAGTAGAAACAAAAGCATTTAGTCTCCAGAAATCACACCTGGGTACTGTAAAATCTCAAACAGAAAAAAATATGGTACCATAGAATTTTAAAAGAAAAAAACCAAATTTCACGCCACATTCAGAATACTACCAATATTTTGTTTGGCAGCTGACCACAAACCTTTGTTTCTCTGCTAAACTCATTCCCACCACCTTTCTGTTACTGAATCTTTTTTCTCTTTTGTAGAATCACAGAATGCTTTGGATTTAAGATATCATTCAGTTCGAATCCCTCTGGACACCTCTCACCACTCTAGGTTGCCCAGAGCCTCATCCAGCCTGGCCTTGAACACTCACAAGGATTGATAGTCTCCCTGGCCGACCTGTTCCAGTGTCTTAGCACCCTCACAGGGGCAATTTTCTTTCTAAATTTTCCATCTAAGCAAGGCAGTGCTCCTTCCCTTTTCTCAAGATTGCCAAATATTCCTTGATACTGATTTGTTAATTAGGCTACTCGGTGCTATATTAAACCAGTTGATTGGATGAACAGAACTAATACTTACGCTTTTGTGGAGAGAATGGGTAGTTTTTTCTAAAATTAAAGTTCTGGTTGATTGCAGATTAAAATCAATCATGCAGCTGCTGGCTCTTTTAGAAAAGACAAGCAAAGAAAATGGACAACATCTCTTCAGGATTCACAGAAGGAAGCAGCACTTCCTGAAGTGAAACCACTGAAAAAGGAAAACCTAAACCTTATTCTGACTAGTTAACACCCTGAAGGGAGCCAAAAAAGGTGAGTCAAAAAAGGTCAGTTTAGGGTGAGTGGTAATGATACTTGAAACTTTCTGGTGTTAGTAGCAGTCTTAAACAGTCAGGCTGTTTGAAAGTCTAATCTTGCATCAGTTGACTGCAGGAGCTTCAGCCATTTAAAAGTAAATAAAATGTGGGCAGACATGATGGGACTGTGGGATGTAGCCATTCTGCAATGCACTGCAGCCATGCCCAGGCAAGACAAGTTCCTTTCATCCCCAAAGACCTCTTCACCTTCAGAGATGGTATCAAGATTTTATATACAAAACTGAACAAAACAAACAAAAAAAATGGGGACTTAGGGAAGGGTGCATTTTGGTTCCTAAAATTACAGTTGTTTTAGTAGGAACCAGCAAGATTCAGAGAATATATGAGTCAATATGTTTGGTCTTTCTAGACTGAAAGAGGTGCAGCCACAAACCTCTGAGAATATTGTTCAAGAGGATGAGAAACAAAGGGAGAAGGTAAATTACACAGGATACCTTGTACAACTTTCAGAAAGAGCAGTATACACAAATTTAAAATTTACCTGTAACTAGCAAACACACGGTGTGTTGTCTTTCACAACAAATGAGATAAAGAGGGCCTAAAAATGCAATTTTATACTTTTTTAGCACTGAACAAATTTAACCAAGCAGAATGTCAGCTTCTAAACTTTTGAATCTGAATGTGCCCAACGATACAGAGATACTGCATTGATATCAGAGATTTTACCTTCAATATTTAAAAATGTGCTACAGGTCAATTGATGGGTCCACTGACCTGCACCATATATAGTCAAACTAAAAAAATTCTCCAATGAATGGTGTGTGTCACATAGTTTTAACACTGTTGACAAAGCAGTTTGTCCCTAGAAGTATAAATCCTTTATAACACTGGTCAGGGACTGAAACAGGCTGCTCAGGGTGGTGGTTGAGTCACCACTCCTGGATGTGTTTAAAAGTCACTTAGATATAGTGTTGGGGGTATGATTTATGGGTGAACTTGTAGATTAGAGTTGACGTTTGGACTTGATGATCCCAAGACTCTTTCCCAACCGGAATGATTCTGCAGTTTCCTTCTATCTTTTGTTGTGGGGTTTTTTTTTCCATTACTTGCATTACACTCATGGCATGGCTAAGATTTTCTCTGTGATTACCCAGTCATTAATTTGCAGTCCATAGGCTACCTCCTCTATTTTACTGAGACATTCTAAGGTGAAGTCTGCAAAAGCACTAGGATGCTTGACATTCTTCTGAGAAACAAATCCAAAGAGAAAGTCAGTGTGTGCCACATCAAATTACCAGAAATTCCAAATTTAATAATAATTGTCCATGTGGCATCGCATTCATTTTTGTTTAGAAGAAAATCTTTCCAGAAGGAACCAGAGTTATACTGAAGAGCATCCAGTTGTATCATCAGAGAGTAACAGATCTTACCCTCACCACATACAAGGGCATTGGTCACCTACTTTCCACGTTATTCCCAGAAGCAGCATACAGCCCAATACATGTTCATTTGTTTCAAGTCTGCAGTGGCAACAGTAGGAAAAATACATCACAAATTGTCTAAATGTTTTGACAAAGAATAGAGGCAGGACGGATGTTTAGAAGAGGGTTAAAAATGACAGGAGCTCTTACAAAACAGAAATAGCAAAGTTCAGTTTTTAATTATTTCATGTAGCAAGCTGTTCAGAATGTTACAGAGAGAGTAGTGTGGAAATAAGACCTTCCATTTTTAAGCCAACATGGTGTTGGCTATATACTTACAGAGAACAATCCAGCGTTTCATTTGAGACTAATGGTAGCTGAAAAATGTGAAGAGAAGAAATAAATAAAACAATGTGATCAAAAATTTACCCATCTTTAAGGGTTCCAAAAAACCAGTCCATGACTAAAACCAGGAGCCTTAAAAGGTGCAGAACTGGAAGTCACTCGCAGGCTGTGCTGAGCTCTGACAGCACAGCCTTCTCCAGCCACCAGGGGGCAAAAAATATTTTAAAAAAATGGCAACAGTGTGGCAGCAGAGGAAGACCAAGCTACAGTCACCACTGCACATGGATGTCGGAACCCAAACAGAGGCCATTCAGTAGGACCTGGACAGGATGGACAGCTGGGCAGGGAGAATTTTAATGAGCTATTAGAAGGGCCAATGTAGAGTCTTGCATCCAGGCAAGAACAACCACAGGTACCAGTACAGGTTAGGGACTGACCTGTTGGAGAACAGTGTAGGAGAAAGGGACCTGGGGGTTCTGGTGGACAGCAGGATGACCATGAGCCAGCAATGTGCTCTTGTGGCCAAGAAGGCAAATGGCATCCTGGGCTGGATCAGAAGGCGGGTGGTTAGCAGATGGAGAGAGGTTGTCCTCCCTCTCTACTCTGCCCTGGTGAGACTGCATCTAGAGTCTTGTGTCCAGTTCTGGGCCCCTCAGTTCAAGAGGGAACACAGAACTGCTGGAGAGTCCAGTGCAGAACCACAAAGATGATGAAGGGAACGGAACATCTCCCTTATGAGGAGAGACTGAGGCAGCTGGATCTCTTTAGCTTGTAGAAGAGGAGACTGAAGGGTGACCTCATTAATGTCTATAACTATGTGAAGGGTGGGTGTCAGAAGGATGGAGCCAGGCTCTTCTCAATATAATCTAGTGACTGGACAAGGGGCAATGGGTGTAAGCTGGGACATAGGATGTTTCATATAGTTATCAGAAGGAGCTTCTTCAGGGTGAGGGTGATGGAGCACTGGAACAGGCTACCCGGGAGATTGTGGAGTCTCCTCTCTGGGGATGTTTAAAACCCACCTGCACATGTTCCTGTGTGCTGTGATGCGGCTGTGGCAGAGTGATTGGACTTAGATGATCTTTCAAGGTCCCTTCCGATCCCTGACATTCTGTGATTCTGTGAAGTACATGCTCTTTGAGTAAGTGAGTACAAAGTGAAAAGTCTTGAACTGTGATCATCTTGTGAAACATCTTTTTGGGTCATAGAAAGTGATGAATCACAAAAATCAAGAGTGGTGTTACATAGTCTATGAGGAATTTTCTTACTATGTATGCCAGATTTATGGTCTAGACCATAAATCATGGTTTTAGTCTTTATCCTAGTCTTCACTTTTCTCCTGCAGGACAAAGAGCATGTTAGGAAGAAGACTATTTAGCAAGATATACTGCTATACTGCCTGCACAGAGAATGTTCATTAGTATCTCCCAGTCTGGAATATGTAGTTTAATAAAATGGCACCGTCCTATCCTCTGAGAAATCTTAGTCTGTATTGCAGCAAAATGTGCTATGAGAATTTAAGAACCAATACCAATAAACTGCATTGTAAGCCATTTTTTTTCTCAAAACACTGAGAGTCAGTTTTAACTGTCAACAGTGTTTGACGATAAAATAACATTACTTGATGTAAAAGTGAAAAAGCCAAAAGATATCAGGCTTCCTGAGAGAAGATGCCATTGTCTTCTCACTCATTGTCTCATGGGAGTCCATAACCTGTGCTGTACAGCAGAAAAGTGCTTTCTGTATTTAATCATAACAAAAGGCAGAATCCAACAAATTATTCAACATATCTGTTTATGACCAGAGTTTACTATTGGTTTGAATTCCACTGACAGTGTTTTCTGGATAACATTGTAGTTGATTTATGAGATTAAGGATAGCACACTTGTGTGTGCTGTAATCCCTGGATTTTGACATTAAAGCCAAAGAAATTTTGTTTTAAACAGAGCTCATGTGAAGTCACATATTTGTACTTTTAGTGGCTGCCTTGAAGTACCCCCTTGCAAGAGCACTGTCTGTTGTGGTTAAACCTGCTAATCCCAGGGCTGTTTTGCTGGATCGCAGAAATCCTTGTTTCCTAGGTCATTGCTAGGCACTAGAATATGTATAATCACCTGGAACCAGCGAATTGTTGCTCAAGTGACTCAGTCAGTTATTGAACAGGACCTATGTCAGGAGAATGGAATCAGGCTCTTCTCAGTGTCATCTAGTGATAAGACAAGGGGCAATGGATCTAAGCTGGAACATAGGAGGTTCCACATCAACCTGAGAAGGAACTTCTTGACAGTGAGAGTGACAGAGCACTGGAACAGGCTGCCCAGGGAGGTTGTGGAGTCTCCTTCACTGGAGAGGTTTAAGACCCATCTGGATGTGTTCCTGTGTGACTTGGTCTAGGTGATCCTGCTGTGTCAGGGGGGTTGGACTAGATGTTCTTTTGAAGTTCCTTTCCAATCCTTAATGATTCTATGATTCTATGCATCTCCCCCTTTTTTACTAAAAATCCCTGGTATGGATTTCTAATAACAAGATGTTGAGATGTCCATATGTGGTGGAAGTAACTTGTGAAACGTGTCTACTGAAGTACTAGGGCACTTGCCAGAGAGAGCTTAATTAACTACAAATTGATTATTAGAAAACTTTTCAAGGGTTAATAATTCTGCTTGGAAAAAAAAAAATCAATGTACAGTGTAATTTATGGGAAAGTTCTTAACAGATGCTGTAAACTGATATAACACAAACAGAAAGCTGTACTTTTCATTTTAGCAGTAAAAACAGAGAATCATAGAATATGTTGTATTGGAAGAGACCTCCAGAGGTCATTTGCTCCTCCTGCAACAAGCAAGGACGTCTCTAACTAGAGCAGATTACCCAAAGCCCTATCAAGCTTGACCTTGAATATCTCCAGGGAGATATTCCTCTCTAGGCAACATGTTCTGATGATCCACCACCTTCAGATTACAGAACATTTTCCTAACATCCACCCTAAATCTACCCTTTTCCAGCTTAAAACCATGACCCCTCAGCATATTGTTCCATGCCCTAGTGAACAGCCTTCTGACAGACCCCCTCCAGGGATTGGAAGTTCACCATAAGGTCCCCCTGGAGTCTTCTCAAAATGAGCAGAATGTGGTAGGATGTCCAGGCTATTGAACATGTTCTCCTGTGCTAGCACAGAATGCAGGATTTTATTTACAGTTGTCTTATTGGACTACTAATATAGAACTTTTTAAATAATACACCACAGTAATGTATAGGGTGGGTTTTTTTTAATTCAGAAAATATTATGAAAATAAGACAGATATTAAGAAAAATCACTGATGCTTAAAGTCACCAGAAGAATTCACGGTCCCTTGTTCCAGGGAACAAATGTCTCACATCCTCAGCTGTGGCCAATAGACCTCTGGTGTTCCTCTGGGTATTTGTAGTCTGGGATAAAAAAAACCCTGTTGCTTTGAACTGGAAAAACCTTTCACTGGAAAACCTGCTTTTAATAGCAGTGGGCATTTGAAGAATTGAGATGTTGTGAGGGTAGATTTGACTTTTCATCGAGACAGCGTTTTTCAATAAAACAATTTGTCAGAATAGTGCTGACCTGCTCTTGTTTCAGGCTCTGTATTTTATCTGATTGAGACTGAGCATTAGGAAGCATTCCAAGGTTTTTAATCTCTGCTTTACTGTCTCCTACTAGTGTCTTAGTTTATTTGAAGATAAGTTTCAGTAAGTTTTAAGGCCATCCCTAGTAGGAGGGCATATGTGACATGGAGAAGAATACAGGAAGATTAAAATCCTTTTCAGCCTAGCCCTTAGTGCATGTGATTTGAGGCACTTTTCTGAAAAACTTTCATTGTCTCACATAAACCACACTGACAGAATCATACAGAAGAAACAGCTGTTAGTGGTAACAATAAATGAATCTTTTACAAATATTGATCTTAATTTTAAATGAAGTCCTAATTTGGCATCTTCTGCACAGAGTTGAATCAGATTATTTTTTGTTTCCATTGAGAATCCAGTAATGACTTTTTTTCCATGTGGCAAATTTGTCAGCTGCTCTAAACCCAGGGATTTTTACCCCCCCCTTCCTCTCTGTATCATGTAGCAGCTTTCACAGCTGACAGCAGATGACCCAGTTTGTGGCTCTCAGCCTGGCTTAGTTTCTATGTGCCCTCCTAAGTGTTGCTAATCTTTCCTTTGATTCCAGAAGTGAGTGACAAAGTGCAGCCTAAGAGAAAGGAAACAAAGTGCAGATCCCATGTTCTTTGCAACAGCTTATCTCTGTTTTCCTACACTGACAGAAAGTCTTGTGTATTAAATTATTACTATGAATGGACATCTTCCATGTTTAGGGCTAAGACTGTGAATACTCATTCCCCAGGGCTTGGAAAGCCACTTCCTCTCATGTTAATTGTATGTAATACAGTATTGCACTGCTTTTATAAAGTTGTTTTTCTGACATTTAGATGTCTGAACCTGCGTTTTCCTTGGCTCTTGAGAGATTTCTTTGCTCTTGAGACATTACACACATGACCATATAATAAGCTTCTTTCAGTGCAGAAAATTGTTGTTTTGTCAGAAGTTCTGCCCAGTCTGAACTAGAAATACTCAAAACTATAATGACTCATTTGCACACTTTTGTACCGATTAGTGCTGATTCTTTTGCTGTCTATTTACAAGGATTTATTAGTAAGGTGAGATAAAACATGGTGTAAAGCTTACAAAGCTGCTTACAAGTTAAGCTGCCAACATTTTTATGAATAACGGAAAAAACCAAAAACCGTTCTCTGAAAATTATTTCCAATTGAGTTTTTGAAATGAGGAGTTTCTGAAGGTTGTAGTTGCTTGTTTTCCTTAAGAAACCCAGATTAGGACAGTGGCAACTCTGAGGTTGCTTTAATTTCTTATGGTGAATAGTCCATTGCATTGCATGAATGGAAAAAAGAAGTAAAAGATTTGTTTCCTGGTTTGGGGTTTTTGAATGCCAAAAGAAAGCACAAACAGTTACTATGAAATCTTTACTTAAATGGGAAGAAACAATTAAGCTCATGTTGGGATCACAAAGAATAAAAAGAGAAGCACTGCCTCACTGTTGTCAGAATTTGTTTTCACAATCCTGTTTTTAATGTTGTACCAAACTCTCCATATGTTTAGAGAAAGCCAGAAACTCTAATTTGTTACTAACAGCAGCGCACCAAGATGTTTGATTTTCAAAGCAGAGCCTGACCAAAACAGGGTGGGTTTTTTTTTTTTTTGCTCTGTGTTTTTTGTTTGGTTTTTTTTAGGTAATGATAATTAATAAAAGGCTTTAGAATTTGTTAACAGGAAAAGAATGTTTTAGAATTTCAGCTTATTGTAAGGAAAAGATTGCAAAAATAACTTAAAATGTTACAAATGATTCTATGATTCTATGATTTCATATCAAACATGAAATTTCAGTTTGGAAAGGTTTTGGTGAAATTATTGATCATACATTTATAGGAACTGTTGGGGAAAATTGTCTCAAAATGTAGAAGACAAATATGAATTTGTTTGAATACAATATAGAAATACAGAATATTTGTGTGTCAACAAAATCAACATATATGAAACCCTTTCATTTCTATTTTATTAAGTTACATTTTTTGTTTGTTTCCATAGACCTGGATTATGTCACTGGAAGGATTTGAGTCTAGGTGAATGAGGAGTGTGACACCAAATACGAAAGGTGCAAAACTAGCATGTGGTTGCTATTTCTATAATTTCCAAGATAAATTACGATTAATTAGACACATTATGGAGAAGGACTCTTTTGGATTAACTGTGTTATTGACTTCATACAGGTGATGGATTTACTTAATAATTTGATGTGTCTGACATACTAAATTAACTCCCACAGTAAGCAAAATCTTGCTGGGAGCTTAAAATTCGAGACCCTACCATGTGTTCAAAGAAGAGTCTGAAGGAAGATCCTTGTCAGCTCTCTACAGAAATGTGTGACAGATACGTGAACACAGGCTGACCCTGTTCATACCTGCTCACTATGCTAGAAAACTTGAGAGAGCGTGCAGTGCAGAAATATGGCCAAATTTCTGTATGACAGCAATTACCAGCTGAGTAAAAAATGTAAAAAATATGGCAAAACTATGGTTATTGTATCATTGTGGTACTTACATGTCTGAGCAGCGTGAATGTTCTAAGACCCATAGATTTCATACAAACCTGTGAAAGCATCATGCAAGTGAGGCATTCCTAAATCACAGAATCCTTTACTGATTCATATGGTGAAAAAGGAGAATTCTGGATTTTGTTCTTGTTTGAAATTTGGTTTGCAAGACTTTTATAGATAAATTAGGATTTTAACCTGAGTCTGAAAAAAGAGACTGTACTGTGAAGTGCCTTTGAATCACAAAATCTCAGAACATCAGGGATCGGAAGGGACCTTGAAAGATCATTTAGTGCAATCTCTCTGCCACAGCAGGATCACCTGCTGTTGCACAAGAACATATCCAGGTGGGTTTTAAACATCCCCAGAGAGGAGACTCCACAATCTCCCGGGTAGCCTGTTCCAGTGCTCCATCACCCTCAACCTGAAGAAGCTCCTTCTGATAACTATATGAAACATCCTATGTCCCAGCTTACACCCATTGCCCCTTGTCCAGTCACTAGATTATATTGAGAAGAGCCTGGCTCCATCCTTCTGACACCCACCCTTCACATAGTTATAGACATTAATGAGGTCACCCTTCAGTCTCCTCTTCTACAAGCTAAAGAGATCCAGCTGCCTCAGTCTCTCCTCATAAGGGAGATGTTCCGTTCCCTTCATCATCCACGGCTTGGACGGCAACACTCTGTGCTGGGTTAGGAACTGGCTGGAGGGCCGAGCCCAGAGGGTGGTGGTGAATGGTGCCACATCCAGCTGGCGGCCGGTCACTAGTGGTGTCCCTCAGGGATCAGTGCTGGGCCCCATCCTCTTTAATATTTTCATAGATGATCTGGATGAGGGCATTGAGTCAGTCATCAGCAAGTTTGCAGATGATACAAAGCTGGGGGCAGATGTGTCTGAGTTGGAGGGCAGAAGGGCTCTGCAGCGGGACCTTGACCGCCTGGACAGATGNACACAGCCTCAAGCTGCGCCAGGGGAAATTTAAGCTTGAGGTGAGGAGAAAGTTCTTCACCGAGAGAGTCATTGGCCACTGGAATGGCCTGCCCAGGGAGGTGGTGGAGTCGCCAACTCTGGAGCTGTTCAAGGCAGGATTGGCCGTGGCACTTGGTGCCATGGTCTAGCCTTGAGCTGTGTGGTGACAGGTTGGACTTGATGATCTATGAGGTCTCTTCCAACCTTGATAATACTGTGATACTGTGATCTTTGTGGTTCTGCACTGGACTCTCCAGCAGTTCTGTGTTCCCGCTTGAACTGAGGAGCCCAGAACTGGACACAAGACTCTAGATGCAGTCTCACCAGGGCAGAGTAGAGAGGGAGGACAACCTCTCTCCATCTGCTAACCACCCGCCTTCTGATCCAGCCCAGGATGCCATTGGCCTTCTTGGCCACAAGAGCACATTGCTGGCTCATGGTCATCCTGCTGTCCACCAGAACCCCCAGGTCCCTTTCTCCTACACTGCTCTCCAACAGGTCAGTCCCTAACCTGTACTGGTACCTGTGGTTGTTCTTGCCTGGATGCAAGACTTTACTTTTGCCCTTCTGATAGTTCATTACATTTCTCCCTGCCCAGCTGTCCATCCTGTCCAGGTCCTACTGAATGGCAGCACAGCCTTCTGGGGTGTTGGCCACTCCTCCCAGCTTTGTGTCATCAGCAAACTTGCTGACAGCACACTTTGATCTCTCATCCAAGTCATTAATGAATAGATTTAATAGGACTGGTCCTAGTACCGACCCTTGGGGGACTCCACTAGATACAGGCCTCCACCTAGACTCTGCCCATTTGATCATTTTCTGGCTTCTGTCTGCCAGCCAGTTAATGATCCTCCTCACCACCCTATCATCCAGACCACACTGCCTCAGTTTGGTTGTAAGTGTGCTGTGGGAGACTGTGTCAAACGCTTTATGAAGTCATAATTTTTCTCATACTGTTGCAGTCACACAACTAACAAAATACATGGCCCTTGTTCTCTGTCCTGATGATTATTTATGGCTTTGTTTTAAAAAGCTGGCCTGTAATTCCAGTGTTTGTTCGTTTAAGTTAAATATCTATTAATATGCATCATCTTAAAAACAAGTCTTTGCATTTTCAGCCCTTCATACACTAGATAAATGCAAGGAAATTTTAAATATATTTCCAAACAGACAGCCAAGGAAGAAAGAGAATGTTGATTGAAAGTTTAACTTTAGAAATGATGGTTCTGAATAATAATTTCTAGTGTAATTATTGTAATACTAATATAATGCTAGTATATATACTACTGATATAATAATTATAATTGTTAGAGTAATAATTACTTCATATGTCTCTTTTAGTATATGTACTAGTAGCTTTATTTCTTCCATGACATTTGAATGTTCTTAGGAAACCAATTTTTAAAACTTTACAGTTCTAGTACAGTCTCGTGCATTGAGCAAGAGCTGAGTTTTTTGTGTTTGCTAAAGTGAGGCAAATCTGTTGTACAAACTGGTGCCCATCTGTCTGTCCCAGTGTCTCTGCTTTCTTCTCTTATGCTGTAAAGTGGTGTAAGCAGCTGGAGTAGGGTGGTGATGATGCTCCTGCGCTCTGCACTCGTGCGGCAGCAGCACCTTGAGTACTGTGTCCAGTTTTGGGTACCGGAGTATGAAAAGGACACCCAGGTGCTGGAACGGGTCGAGAGAACAGCAATGAGGTCTACAAAATATGTCCTGTGAGGAGTGGCTGAGGGAGCTAGGGTTATTTAGTCTAGAGAAGGCTGAGAGGTGACTTTATTTCTCTTTACAACAACTCAAAGGAGGTTGTAGCAAGGCTGGTGCTGGTCTCTTCTCCCAAATTACTAACGATATGATATGGGGAAATGGCCTCAAGTTGCATCAAGAGAGGTTTAGATTGAATCTTAGGAAGCAGTTATTTCCTGAGAGAGTGATTTGGCACCAGAACTGGCAGCCCAGAGAGAAGGTAGGTAAATCAAGCACTTGAGGCCATGGTCTAGGGGTTAGGGACATGTTGGAATGGAGACTGGACTTGCTGATCCTAGAGGTCCTGTCCAGTCATGATGATTCTATGGTTCTATGAAAACTTGGAGAGGTCATCTTTTTCCTTCATATATGACTTCTCGAATGTAAAGAGAGTAAGTATAGGGTAAGTATTAGCTGAGCATTTAATTGGCAAAGTTTGCTGTTTTAAGCTAATATTGTGCTTACATTGTATTAGGCCACTTCTTTTTGGAAGTGTTTGTGACAGTCTGAATTTAAATATTAAAATTAAGATTTAAAATTTAGGTAGTTTTGCATGTTTCCCTTCCTCAGGGAAACAATTTCTGTTCTACATGAAGCTCCAGATAACTGTCAGTTCCCTGTAGACTATCATCTCCCTTTCTGTTCCATTTCTGCCTTAGTGGTCCTTATTCAAGGTGTTAGCTCATTCCAAATATCATTCACCATGCTAAGTCTAAAGACACAACTCTTAACAATCTCTTAGAAAAAAAAAATCCTCTTAAAAATCCTCCAAGTTTTTGGTGTTTTCCTCCCAATTAATGCTGCTTAGCTATAAAAAACCTGAAGCTGTTTTAAATGGAAAAGATATTATTTATCTCACAAAAGTTGTCACTAAGGAGAAGGGAACCACCTTGTTTAGATGTTCAGTGATACCCATGCTCACAGACAAACCACAGCAGGCTGTAGGAGCAAAATCAGGCAGGCAGAAAAGGATATTGAAAGAGCTTGGCGTTCTTCCCCGATACTGTTTCATCTGTTTCTAATTTCTTTACAATTCAGGTAAATACTTGTTTTTTTCTGGAAAGAAAACACTTTTCTAAAATTCACTGGCTTAATTTATTAGCTTCTGATTGCACTAGGAGTAACCCACTTCACAAAGAATGGGAGAAAAAGGAAAGAGAACCAAGATGGATTCATAAAATCATAGAATGGTTTAGGCTGGAAACCATTAGGTCAGAGATCATCCAGGTCCAATTCATTGCCACGGACAGGGACACCTCTCACCAGATCAGGCTGCCCACACCCTCATCCAACCTGGCCTTGAGCACTTCCAGGGATGAAGCAGCCACAACCTTCCTGGGCAATCTGTTCCAGTGTCTCAGCACTCTCACAGGCAGGAATGCCTTCCAAAGGTCTCATCTAAATTAGATGAGCTCGAAAGAACCTTTCTTTAGCTTGAAACATGACCTTAACCAAATATCTTAACCAACATGACCTTCGCCCTGTATTTGTTGCCCCTAAGGGAGCCTTTTTAATCCTTTTCCTTTCCCACTCTAAATACCATTACAGCCAATGCAATTGCTTTGTTTCTGCCTTTGAAGACAAAAAAGTAAAATGATGAAACATTGATAAAAATAAATAAAAACTAATAATAAGGTTCCGGTGGTTACACGGTCTTACGCATACGTGTGTGCAGAGTATGAAGCATTTACTCAACAGGCTTTTTCCTCTTTTTAATGTTGTGTTACTGAATGCAACTCTGTTTATGTTTTTTAGAAGGCTCATGATCTCTCCATGCAGGTGATACATGTGTGTCTGCTGCTGCATGTGTGTGTGTATTTTAGACACGTCAGAATTAAAGCGTTAAATACATGGAACTGGACGTGCCAACTGATGATGGGCTTCATTTTAATAAAAATTAAATCCAAACTATGAATTTAAAGGTTTGCAAAATTAATGCCAACAATTATTCTTTGTGTCTAAAGTGGAATTCTGATAATCAGTGGAGATGAAATAATGGGATAATAAAGGCATAGTAGTGGTGTGTAAATGATCGATTAACAAAGAAAAATAAGAACATACAGACCTTAAAGGCATTTTCTTAAAATTTAGTTGTGTTGGGGTGGAAATGAATTTGACAGAAAGATGTTGATAACTTTTACCGTTCAGTTTAGAACAGAGGAGAGTCATAAACCTAAATACTTTCTCATAATGAGTCTTGTTTCTGTTTTAATGGTGCTGTTTCATCATTTTAGCAAGTAGCATTACCCTGGTGTGGAATGGTGTTCGGCCACATTGGGTGCTCACAGCTCAGATCTTTCTCTCTTCTTCGGAAAATCTGAGACACAGCCTTTTGGTCTGGACTGAAATTCAAGTGAGTATGGACTTGTTACTGAGTAATTATTGATTTCCACATCTAAGTGGCAAGCCCCTGCACATTCTCAGCTCCATTTTTAAAAGATTCTTTTTTAGCTCTAATATCTTAATGTCTACAATATGCCCTCTTGGCACGCCTGACAGTGCTGGTTGTACAGCACACGTAACCTAAAGCCAAGGAAGAAGAATTGCTTTATACGGCATTGGAAGTGACCGTTGTAATGAGCAGTTGGTCCCAACTGAGGATGATCTTTAAATCCATTTTGTGAAGTACTGTAACTTTTTGATCTGCAGTACTGATTGTATTCCTGTTCCAATGAACAAAATTGTGTTTGCAAGGTCCAGCCTCCTGTCTGCTGCCAGCCCTGTGTTTTCCTGCCTTGCACTGCACTGGCATTTATGGTATCACGTGGTAAGAGGGCTCCAGAAGCTGCTTGTCTGAAAACTAACCTTATGGATAAAGGGTAACATTTTCAGGGCTAATTCAGCTTCATAAAATGGTTTATCTGCACTTGCACAAATACTAGCAAGGCCAGACTAAAGGCTCTGTAATGCCTAAGAAAGGGTAAGAGCAGTGTCAGTAGGACAGGAGAAGTGCTGTGCTGTGTGGAGTTACTGTGCATCAAAGCCAGCTTAGGGCAGGTCACTGGGGGAGACATTTGCACCGTGTCCTCCACTGGATCAGACCATCTGTGTAACAGCACCTAAAACACTTCAAGACCTCTTCAGTTGTCAGAAGTGATGACTCGATGACTCAATAACTCATTAGCTGAGCTGTTTTTACTTACAGTCTGTGTGAATTTGCCATAGTGACTCTCCTTGTACGCGACCTAGCAAACCAATCACAGCGGGTTTGGGCTACGTGATATCTGAGGTACCTTCCAACCCCTACCATTCTATGGTTTTATCTTCTGGAAAGTAATATAGCTTAAACCCATCCCCATCCACAAGAAGGGTCGGCTAGAGGATCCTGGGAACTACAGGCCTGTCAGCCTGACCTCAGTGCCAGGGAAACTGATGGAACAGGTTATCTTGGGGGCAGTAACTGTGAACCTGGGGGATGGCCAAGGGCTCAGGTGCAGCCAACATGGGTTCAGGAAGGGCAGATCCTGCCTCTCCAACCTGATCTCCTTCTATGATCAGGTGACCCGCTTGGTGGATGTGGGGAGGCCTGTGGATGTGGTCTATCTGGACTTCAGCCAGGCCTTTGACACTCCCCCACAGCAAACTGCTGGCTAAGCTGTCAGCCCACGGCTTGGAGGGCAACACTCTGTGCTGGGTTAGGAACTGGCTGGAGGGCCGAGCCCAGAGGGTGGTGGTGAATGGTGCCACATCCAGCTGGCGGCCGGTCACTAGTGGTGTCCCTCAGGGATCAGTGCTGGGCCCCATCCTCTTTAACATTTTCATAGATGATCTGGATGAGGGCATTGAGTCAGTCATCAGCAAGTTTGCAGATGATACAAAGCTGGGGGCAGATGTGTCTGAGTTGGAGGGCAGAAGGGCTCTGCAGCGGGACCTTGACCGCCTGGACAGTTGGGCAGAGTCCAACGGGATGGCGTTCAATAAGTCCAAGTGCCGGGTGCTGCACTTTGGCCACAACAATCCCATGCAGAGCTACAGGCTGGGGTCGGAGTGGCTGGAGAGCAGCCAAACAGAAAGGGACCTGGGGGTGCTGATCGATACCCGCCTGAACATGAGCCAGCAGTGTGCCCAGGTGGCCAAGAGGGCCAATGGCATCCTGGCCTGCATCAGGAATGGTGTGGCCAGCAGGAGCAGGGAGGTCATTCTGCCCCTGTACTCTGCACTGGTTAGGCCGCACCTTGAGTACTGTGTCCAGTTCTGGGCCCCTCAGTTTAGGAAGGACATTGAGGTGCTTGAGCGTGTCCAGAGAAGGGCAACGAGGCTGGTGAGGGGCCTTGAGCACAAGCCCTATGAGGAGAGGCTGAGGGAGCTGGGATTGTTTAGCCTTGAGAAGAGAGGCTCAGGGGAGACCTTATTGCTGTCTACAACTACCTGAGGGGTGGTTGTGGCCAGGAGGAGGTTGCTCTCTTCTCTCAGGCAGCCAGAACCAGAACAAGAGGACACAGCCTCAAGCTGCGCCAGGGGAAATTGAGGCTTGAAGTGAGGAGAAAATTCTTCACCGAGAGAGTCATTGGCCACTGGAATGGCCTGCCCAGGGAGGTGGTGGAGTCGCCAACTCTGGAGCTGTTCAAGGCAGGATTGGCCGTGGCACTTGGTGCCATGGTCTAGCCTTGAGCTCTGTGGTGACAGGTTGGACTTGATGATCTATGAGGTCTCTTCCAACCTTGGTAATACTGTGATACTGTGATACTGTAATAAACAGAATGTATCTCAGATTCATCCTCAGGGGTATCGTTTTTGAAAGAGCTCATTCAGGGTACAGCTGTATTGTGATGTAATACAATGCCTTGCATTTTCTAATTCCTTTTGTTTATTTTAAAGTCACAGTTTGTAATGTTTATTTACTTTGTTGTTGATTTAGAGTCTTGTGATAAAAAGTTTTAAAAACCTGAAGAAAAGTTGTTGAAGTCCTGCAAAATCCGACCTATTCCCATCTATCTTTGCAACGCTTTCTTGTACAGTATGAAAGCTAAACGCTGTCTGTTCTGAAGGAGCACCGAGAGAGACAAAGTGTTTGATGTGACACATTCATGCTTTGCTTGTCAAGCAAAACAGTTTTCACTATTATTCACTGCCCTCTGTATATTGAAGAACATATCTAAATTAAGCTGAACGCTCTTGTGTTTTGTGATAGTGTGTTGCTGGGAAAATAAAGCAGCTACAATTATCTGCTCAACAAATAGAACTTGTCAGCTGGCAGGCATGCAGAACTAATGCAGATGGCCAGCTCAGAAAAGCTGTCACACAGAAAGACTGAAATAAAATACATTTTCTTGGTATTCTATAGACTTTCTGCAATTTTTGTTATTCTTTTTTTTAAAGCTAGTTCAGAGGATTGTGGTGCTCTTAGCTGATGGTGTTGTGGCAGGTGCACCCACCCTAATAAAGGACAAAACTTATTGACTGAAAGGAAAGACATAAAACTTGAAGTTCAGTTTGAGGATCCAGCCATGCAGATAGGAAATGCAAAGTCCCTTGGTTGGCAGACAAGGCTCTCAGCCTTGCTTGTGAGAAGTTTCTACATTGTGGTATCATTGGAGTCACAATGGAGGGCAAGTGGAGTCAGTGCTTATCAGAGCAGCATCTGTGCAGCCAGAAGACCTCCCCATGATCAGCCTTCAAAGACTCAGAGCTCTGAGTTTTCAGTTGGGTGTTAAGTGCTTTTTTGGTCATCATCCTTAAGACGTAGGCTTAAGTTGGCTGTGTTGTGTTAATTCTGCTTGGCATCCTGAACCATTAGTTTGCTAATGTTTGTAAGAGCGCTGCTAAATAATTTTGGTTAGAAAACAATCAATCTCATTGTTGAGTATCTGTCTGGTCTGTTTTAAGAGACTGTGATGGGTGTTTTCCCAACTAATGGAGATAAAAATCTCTTGTGGAGGAAACGATGTTTCAAAATGATGACAGGTATTTTTGGATGTTGTGTTGAGACTGTGGGGAGGACCTTTGTGTGTTAAGTGTTCGTTTTCTTGGAAAGAAAGAACAGGATTTATGTCTACTGTATAGAGAGATTTGGAAACATAAAGATAGAGATTTCATGTAATCTAGGGCAGGTAATTGTTTTCCTTTTTTGAGTGAAATGTCCTATTTTCCTCTGCTTTGAGCTGCATGTTGGTAGCACCTCAGAGAAACACTTCTTTATTGGAGAACATTTTAATTATTTACTGTTCTGTCAGTTATTTTATTCCTTACAGGTAATAAAAAATACTGCCACGGATCTCCTCCTCCTCACTGGGTGCTGCCTGTGTGCACACAGAAGTGTAATTGATAGCACAAAAGTGTTGGATGGAAGTAAAAAGTACATGAAGCTGTTTCTGTTAGCAGAGGGATTGCTGTACAGACTAGAGATTGTACGTTGCATATTTATTAATATATGGTTTCACCTGCCCTGCAGGGCGATGGCATAGAGCAAATGCTGTATGTAAAATAATTCAGTCCATCTGGACAGTGTCTGTTCACATTCACAGGTAACAGCTAGGCTGTTTTGGTTTGGTTGCATTGGTTTTCTAATTACACTAGGTTTTTTGTTTGGTTTAAAAAAAAAACAAAAACCAACCTGGATTTTATTCTTAATGGGTGGTGTGCCCAGGAGAGGTTTTGCCCTGCGGTTTGGAAACAAAGGGGCATGCTAAGACTCCAAAATGCAATAAATTGAGAACAAATAGAAGAAGACTCAAAAGTGCCACGCAGTATATTCAGACAGCAGAACGTATAGTAGTTAGATGCATTGAGTCAATCAGAACAGACATTTCAAAGGGTTCCCGTGTGAAAGCACACAATTGGTTAGATGTATATTATATGGCAATGTCAGCCTCCTGGGGAGGATCACACGCACACTGATAGTCTGATCCAGTAAGGAGCATCCTTTGATCTCAGTGATAAGAAGCCACCCATGTGCCAGTATAGGCTTAGCTGATTGCACCAGCTCTTGTTATTTCCCTTTGCTCTGTGGCATACCCCAGTACAAAGCCAAACTCCAAGATTAATATTCACTTTTGTGTCTCTATCCTTTGTTGTTCCCTCTTAAGGAGAAAATGTCAAGAAGCCCTTATTTATTTTTAATAGAAAACCTAATGTGTACTGTAACTTGCTGTAGTTCAAACCATTCTACATCCCAGACTGGTATGTGGCAGGTTGTACACCGTTCTTAACTTCTTACAATAAAAGTAGCTCGAGGCTGTGTCAAAGACTAACCTGCTCACGGGATTCATGAGATATATAGCTGGATAGGGTGAAAAGCAGCTAGGGTTTTTGGTGGGGGTTTTTTAATGTCTCCAACATAGTATATATTAAAAGCTTCTAGCACCTGCTGTTCTTTAAAAAATCTTTTAATCTTAAATTCTAGGATCCTGGGGGCTTTGCGAAGTGCCACTTAGAGGACCTCAAGGGAAATTCACAAACACAAAAAGTTGGCACAGGAGTCTAATGCTCTGCTCTGGCATTTATCTTCTTTAATATTTTAACAAGCTTCAAAATATTTCCATAAAAAGTTATAAACATTCTTAAAAATCTTTTTGTTTTTGTTCAGGTGTCACATCCCCTATGCAAGAATAGTGCATAACACGGTTTTACAGAATTTGCAATTCATCAAGTCTTCATCCTTTAAGTAAGTGGATGCAGAATGCTGAACTTCAGGAAGAGTTAGAAAGTCACGAAACGGACCTTTCTACATATACTTTTCTCCATCTAAACATGTTCCTTCAAAAGTATAAGGTACAGACGGGGCTCTGTGTATGTGTGTTCGTAGATGCATGGACATAGACACTCAAACACATAATCCTCATACACACTTGGTTCGTGAGTGTATACGCTGGTATTCAGATAAATCTGTACACTTGAAAAACTTGTAGCATCTTCAGTAATTAAGTTTTCTGCTTAAATGGGAGTAACATTTTTGTTTTGTACTGAAAAGATGAATTGGATTTAAGAGTTGACCCTGAAGGATCTATTTAAATTATAGAACAGAAATTGGGGGGAAAATGTTGTCTTCAGTAAAGATTGGTTTATGAGTTGGTGGCTTTGCACAACACCCACATCCTCCCATCTTTTTCTTCTGCGTAGTTCCATGAGTGTTTTCATGTGCCTGGAAAATGACTTGGTGAAGTGCTGAAGCTGTGCCTCACTGATTCCTGTGCCTGTGTAAGGCAAACCCTGTGCTTGTGACTTGGATATATATGTGACTGGATAAAAGATCTGCTGGATGGCCAGGCCCAGAGGGTGGTGGTGAATGGAGTGAAATACAGTTCCTGAGAGGAAAGTGTACTGAGTACTGATGAGACCACAACTTGAATCATATATTCAGTTCTGAGCCCCTCACTCCAAAAAGGACTTTGAGTGGCTGGAGCCTGTCTAGAGAAGGGCAATGAAAACTAGGGAAGGATCTGGAGCACAACTGCTGTGAGGAACAGCTGAGGGAGCCTGGAGAAAAGGAGGCTGAGGAGAGCCTGCAATTACCCGAAAATTGGAACAAGGTGGGTATTATAGGACCATAGGATCATAGGATCATAGGATGTTAGGGGTTGGAAGGGACCCAAGAGATCATCGAGTCCAACCCCCCTGCCAGAGCAGGACAAAACTATCTAACACAGATCACAGAGGAACGCATCCAGGCAGCCTTGAAAGTCCCCAGAGAAGGAGACTCCATGACCTCCCTGGGGAGTCTGTTCCAGTGCTCCGTGACCCTCACAGTAAAGAAGTTGCCCCTTGTGTTGAGGCGGAACCTCCTCTGCTGCAACTTACACCCATTGCTCCTTGTCCTGTCACAGGGAGCAAGTGAAAAGAGCCTG
>VXBP01005608.1:42021-221353 GCA_013400115.1 Rhinopomastus cyanomelas
TGCAACCAGTTCCTAACCCACCTCACTGTCTGCTCTTCCATCCCACACCTCCTCAGCTTGCTCACTAAAATTTCATGGGAGACAGTGTCAAAGGCCTTGCTAAGGTCAAGGTAGACCACATCCACTGGTTTCCCTGAATCTAACCATTCAGTTATTGCATTATAGAATGCTGTCAGGTTAGTCAAGCAGGACTTCCCTTTCATAAATCCATGCTGACTACTCCTGATAACCTTCTTCTCTTCCAAGTGCCTTGAGATGCCCTCCAGCAGGAGGCACTCCATCATTTTTCCAGGGATGGAGGTGAGGCTGACTGGTCTATAGTTGTATGTAGAAAGACCAGAAACCTTACCAAACAAGGTATTGGCTCAGACAATTTTTTGACATAAAGCAACAGGCATAAAGCACTAGACATAAAGCACTTCTTTTTGTCACTTCACAAAAAATGCATTAACATTGTGTTAAAGCTTTGACCTAAGATAAGTAGAGCAAGAAACTTATCTACTAAGGATTGTCTTCTTCTACCAGGCCATGACAGTTCAGAGGGAGATATTAGGAAATTGCCACTTTTTCTGGGCCTCTCAGTGGGGTCTTGAGTTTTATATGTTGAAGTGGTGGGTCAGCTCTGAGGAGAAATCACAAGATGGACACCATTTCTATAAAAGGCAGGAAGATCACAGGTACTTCAGTACTTGACTTCGCCTGCACACAGTGGCTTTGTGTTCACATGTGAATTCCTTCAGACTAGATGGCTTTTTCAGGGTGATTTTGCTTCATCAAGAAATGATAATGAAAATCTGCAAATTGATTCTGCGTTTTTTTCTAATCTATCAATATATTGAGAAAAATACAGTGAAGATACACAAGGGGAAATGATTACCAGGAATGGCTTGAGCCATCGCTGGGCACTGCCTACACATAGGTTTTGCAGAGGGAGCTGTAACACTTCAGAGCTCTTATTTTTTCATCATGTTATTCTTTAATTCTATTTACTCTGTTCCTCATTCTCTGTACCTGAGCCCAGCCATCAAGCAGTTCCTGTGAACAGGAGCCTGGATTTCATAGGTAACTTAACCAAGGAACTTGATGTTCTCTTTCTCTTAGCCAACAGTTCAGTCATGCAAAGCACATTACTGCATCTTCTTATCTGCTCAATAACCAGTGAGTGTTCGTGATGACAGTTCTGAGGCAAACACCTCTTTAAAATATTACACCAAAGTTGCACACTTGAGTTTGAGACAAAACATTTCTAGATTCTGGCTAAGACCAAGGTGTGTGCACAATATTGCCAGAAAACTGAGGCAGACAGACAGCAGTTTCCATCATGCAGGATACATCCTCAGGACCTGCTCTGCTGCTTTGAAAATTTGGAAATCTCAGTTGACTGAAAGGTATGTTTCACATGATGGATCATTTCCTCATGCCCCAATTCTGAATGTTCAACCCTTTAATGGTATTTCTTCCAATATAAAGAAAACATACCTTTTGCCATCATGTAAATTCTGTTTTTGTGAAGAAAACCATTAGGAGAAGGCAATAGAAACTCATTTGAGGGGGACCTGACCCGCATCTTAAGAATCTGTTTTCCAAATTACCCAGTGTTTTGGACATCACCTAGAAGCATAATAATTGTAAAGCATTTGAGTCAGCACGTAGAGAGTTTCAAATGGCCCGGTATTAAATAGTAAGCGATTTTCAACCATAGCTATAGTGAACTGCTATTCAGCTGTAATATATGGAAAACAACTAAAATAATTCACTGGTGTGATACCTGTACCGCATTTGGAAGTTTAACATTTCAGCAGTTTTTATGAGAAGAAAAGTATTAATGTGGCAAACTATATGCCCCATGATAATTAGGAGATGTGCTTAACTCTGCCATTATCTGAACTTCTTCAGAAGCCTCCTACACCAGACTTCTGTACTGGGTGAAAAAAAATCCAAGTCTGGTCAGATGTCAGTGACAGAAAGACCTTATGAGTCTTGCCGAGGAGATCTTCACAAAGGCAGATGGCAGTCATCAGATACAGTCTTAATGGAAATAGGCTCTCTTGTGCTACAATGAAAAACAAGCAGCTGCCATGAGAAGGAAGTTCTGAAAGATTCAGAGCTCCATCAGACACAACTAGAAGTGTCTTGATCAGAGAAAGAACCCTCCTTTTTTTTAAAAATTTCTTTTAATTTAATTTTATTTAAATTTTATTTTATTTTATTTTTTATTTTATCTTTTCCAATTGTTTTTATTTTAAAATGCAATATTTTTAAAAAATGATTATATTTTATTATGTTAATGGTTTTCTTTTTCTGTTGCATCTTCCTGTAGTAATTGTGCTTCACTTGTAGCACTTTTTAAGTGAGGACCTTCATCAGTCTGCATCTAGGTCATTTTCTTTCTTTAATCTTTTGTCCATTTCCTTGGACTATAAGCCATGTTTATTACGGTCTGCAGTGGTCACGGTTTTATTTGCATATTTGTAAAAGATATGATTAAGGTAATCGATTAAAGCCAGAATCCAGTCATAAAAAGGTTTACAGGAGCAAGTTTTTACTGTACTTTCTGTTCATAGGAATCCAGCTGACTGCAAGGTGAGCTTTGGGTAGGAGGACAATTCTAAAGATGCCACCTCATATGCGTTGTAGATGACCATAAGTGATGCTGAACCTCATTGTTGAAGTAAACAGTCCATCCCTGTGTAGGAAGCTAGTTTCCTCTAAATTGCTTAGAAATGAGAGTTTGAAGTATGTAAAATAGTCACTTTATTATTCAAAAAGCTTCCACTGCAATTTTCTCCCCTCAGTCTAACTATAGGTGCTGTAAAAATGTAAACAAATATAGGTTTTTATTCTGTGCACCTCAATGACTGCCAGAGAGAGCTGCACAAAGCAATACACCTTCAAAATAATTGACTGGTGCCTGCATTCCCTGATGCACAGCTGCTGCAGCTGTCACTGCAGTGCACATGGAATAGAGGTTTGTTGGCAGGTGGGGCTCTCACAACACAGGAAAATGCACGTTAGCAGATGAGACAAACTTAGTGTGAAACATCAGACACAGTTTGGGGGGGTTCTCAGGGTGACAAACTTCTCTTTGGTCTAACATCTGCATCCGGTTACTTCAATACCTTTTGCTCCGTGGTGGAAACCTCGGCTAATGTTCACCTTCTGTCACGTTGATTGGTTTAAATGTTTATTTGGGTGAAGAAAGGAAACTTTTCAGTGCTATGTTTCTACAGCATGAGTCCCTTACGGGGATGTGTAGATGGAAAATGTGTTTTTTCAGTTCTGGGGAGCAAATGATTGTCTAAACCATTGTGATTTATGGTCTTTCACCAATTTTAGATCACATGCAAGTATTAATGTTTGGTATTGGAAAAATGATGCAATTTTTAAAAGGCCAAATGATAATCAAATATTTCCTAAACATGTTTTTTATCACGTGACTACTGGAATGCAAGACTTGCTGAAAGGTTATTCCTTTGTCTGTTTAGGAGCCTTTAGGTTTAGTTCTGTGTATCCAAAGCTCCCTTCTAACAATTAGGATGGATTGTTCTGGGTCTGTTGTAGCCTTTATTTACCTTTTGTATTTCCCAAGGCATTTTGCATCATGTGCTACTGCACAATCAGTTACAGATATGATTTTATATATGATCAACCATTACTTGTGCAGTAAACACTACCATGAGAAAATTAGTTTCACTGCTGATTTCCAGCAGTGAATTCCAGAAGTTGTAGCAAATATAAATTATGATTGGAATTTTAAGAAGAGCTAGATGGATTCTTGTTGGGATACTTTAGAAAGGCCATCGGGTCTAAATGTGAAGTAACAACGTGATAACGAGTTACCAAGCAACTTTTCAGAAGATGGTGATTTCAAATAGAGACTTTCTGAAGGAAATAAACTAATGAACAGTGTCCTGCTGAAATTAGATTATAGTCCTGCTGGTTTTATTGATTGATTTAACATTTTTGGAAGCTTCCAACGTACTTAACAGAATTACGAGCTCCATCTCTGGCTCCCATTTAACTTCTGTCACCACTGCAGCATTGGCACTGTAGGACTAGCACACAAAGCCATAACTTCACAGCGGAGCTACAAATGGTTATAGTAGGAGAATAAAAGCAATGCAAATGCTTCCATTTAAAGCAGAAGGGATGGTTAGGGGAAGGGTGCTGGATTCATTAGCATTTGTTTGTTTAATATGGATTGGAAAGACACTAAGTAAATCAGACTGACAGAAGTATCTCCCTCAGCCTCAAACAAGCAATCCAGCCTCTGCCATAGTGCAGGAATCTTACTGCGTGTCAGTTCCTCATAAAAGATGGAAATACTTTTAAGGTCATGCAGACACTCCATAGCATTTTAAAGAAATGGACTAGCTTGGATGAAACATTCACAGAGCTGGAAATGATGCCATTGTCCTCCTCACTTAAGATCACACAGGTGTGTGGGGTAATCTAAAACTTACAGAGCAGCTCATCCTGTGCTGAATCCCAATAGTTTTCAAAAACAGGGCTGTTGTATGAAATCTATACATATAACTTTAATAACTGGCCAAAATCTTGTGATGTGTAAGGTGACAGCAGGCTTAAGTTTGTATTTCAACACAGCATTAGAACACTTTTAATGCTTCTACTGTGAAATTCGTGGGACTACTTATATCTCACATTTTAACCATTATTACCAGGTACTGAATTGAGGTCTTTCAGAGAATAAACCCAATATATAAGTAGTTATCTAGCAAAGCTATAGGTAGATTTACTATTTAGATAGAAGGGCTCTCCAGTTTGGAACATAATGTAGTCTGCAGTAGCTACATGAATGGTTATTTCCTAGCCATCTAATCTTTAAACATCTTCTAGTAAAAGACATTTGATAGTTAAATATTAATAGTAGCATATAAAAAATGGAGAGGGTAAGGCGGTATAATATGGGGAAGTGACATGGAAGAGCAGCATGTAATTAAGTCTAAGAATGTTATGAGCAGACTAATGCTGCCTGAAATATTCTTACTGTATCACTTTAATTATTAATAATTTATTTTTCATTTAGATAAAATAAAAATGGGATCCCAATAAGATGGTTTGTGTATGAATGTTTGTGTTGCTGATATAAGTTGTGTCAAATATGATAGGTGATATTTTGATGAAAAATGTCAGCATGAAAACACGACTTGAGCAGTAAAAATAAATTCAGAAAGTATTACATTCGCGATAGTAGCTTACATTTAATTTTGTAAGCTGAAAGAAAAGAAATACATATGAAAAATAATTTAAACTAATTTATAATACAGAAAAAAAATCTTTTTTTATTAAAGGCAAAACAGTTATTCTGTTACTTTTTCCAAGGCTAACTCTCAGCTTTAAAAATACCAGTAAATGAAATATCTGTTTATGTAAGATGCCAAGACTGATGGCTGTGAGCGTCTAGGTAACAGATTGCACAGCCAGAAAGGAGTATTGTTGTCATATAGTCTGACTTCATGAATTAATTTTTGCTTGTATTGGTGCAGATCTTATAGTTAAAAATAAACCACCTCATCTTTAAGATGATTAGTGTTGAAGAATCTTCCTTTTGCCCCTGTGCTGACACTGTTACAAAGTTGAACCTCATTTCTGACTGTTTCTAATTTATCTTCCAGCCATTTAATCTCATATTTCTGTCTGGCAGACTGAGCCAATTGACAAATTTTTCATCTACAGAGCCATGGCTTGACCTTAAGTTTTTTGATAAATAAAGCAGAGTGAGCCATTACATTCTCCCATGCATTTTGTCCCAGCACTTAACCATTCTCATGGAATACATTGAAACCCTCTTGTGTTTTTAAGGGATTTTTAATGGTTGGTCAAATCTTGATTAGCACATTCTGAATATCTTTGCCTACCTGATTTTTTTTTTTCCTGCTCATTTGTGAACATTAGGCCTTTTGAAATCTCACATCCTGGCTAATTATTCACAGGAACATAGTAGCTTTTCAATACTCTTTTTAGTTGCTTGAGGTACACAGGATTCATTGTATATTACTCTAAAATAAATAATACAACGGGCTGCATTGGTTATTGTTAGACATTGATCTGTCATGTATGAGGTCTCCCTAAAACTTCTCTTGTACCCACGTATCTATTTTAATCTAACGGAATGTGAGTGAGTATTACCCAAGGATGGTGTTTTGTGTACCTGTATCTCTGCATTTTAACAACCTTAGGGTTGCATCTGTCTTTGTTGAAGTTAATTGATATTGGCAGAGAATCATCACAGGTTAGAACTGTCACAGAGAAACACCTTTATTTAGGAACAAACTAGTTTATATTTTGTGTGTGGCCCAGTGCATAATGAAATTTGTGGTGGCCTGAATGACAAGTACTTCTTCAATGTTCTTTTTAGCTGGTGCTCTTTCATTAACAGAACGTGAGTAGGCCCTTTTTTTGCATCTTTGTTTGGATTTGGTCTCATCAGATGTAATCTATTAACTTTTTAGACTTACACCTTGCTGCTTACGTCTACCAGATCTTTTTAGATGTACAGCTTAAAGGAAAGTTAACTCAGATGTGATTTTTAATGGCCTCGCAGATGATTTCTACATTCCTGACCATTTTTTTATCTTCTTGAGACTTGCTTTGAATATATTTAGAAAATTTATTCAAATTAAATTGAATCACAACTAGACTACTTGAGATTCAGTTTCTGCACACCAATAAAGTCTTTCCTTGGATCAGAATCACTCTGCAGTTTCTGTTTTAGTAATCTGAATGTGTCTTTCATTCTTCTTCCATGTTTATTGTGCCTAAGTCTTTTGGGAGCTGATAGCTTTTCTAATGGGTCCTTAATTCTCCGATTTAGATGTATTCTTTCCTCATCCTTTGATTTCTTCTCTGCACTGAACTTTGTTCTGATCTGAATTCCCAAGATGTGCTGCTGGTTTTGTTGCCATTGTTGTTGAGCCAAATGATAGTCTGAGAGAGTCAAAGGATCACCACAGTTCATTATCCAAGGCCAAAGAGCCCATTTTGTACAGGAGGAAAAGGCAAACAAATTATAGGTCTTACAAGGCACTGTGGCTTCTTGTCAGGAGAGGTTAATGCTAAATTAAATTGCAACGGAGCATTTTGATTTGAGAATGGTTAAACTTTTTGTTTTCATTTCAAAAGTCAAAGTTATTAATGGCCCTTTGTTCAGAACAAGGCAGGTAGGAAGGAATTTGTTTTTCAATAGCAATATTGAAAATATCTTGGTAAACATCTCAATCATCCTGTTTCACTTTTTAACAACTTCCATCCTTAAAGATAATTGAATTGAGAGACTCTTTTTACTGATTGGGTTCTTATTCAATTAGCTTATTCCACATATCATACTGTACAAATAATACATTTGTATTTATTAGAGAAATACAGACGGGGGTTCTAGCTCTGCAGTAGCACAATTTTAATTATGTCTGACACAGGCCTCCTTTGATGCTTTTCCATTGATTTATTTTTTGAAGTTGATATCAATCCAGATTATGTACTGCAAATACATTCCAGAAGAAAGTCATGCAGTTTATCTTTGCCTTGGAGCTCACAGAGGTCACCAAAGCTGTGATATCTTGTTTAAAACAGTATTAGTACAAGTTTGAAGGTGACAAAAAATAAAAGGGAAAAAAAAAAAAAGGAAATGTATGGAATGACCAGAAGTTTGAATATTGGACTGTAAGTGTGCCGGGGCTTGAAGAGCACCACACACAACTAAGTATTTGGTTACTAACAGCAGATCTCTATAACTGTTCTGATGCTTTACCGTTCTTCTGAATCGCTGATATAGTTATGTATTTTTTCTTAAATATAATAAATTGGAAGGCACAGAAATGTTGTTCAATGAAAAAAAAAACTTTAAATAAGTAACTTTTTCTTAAATTAGCAATGTTTTCTTAAAAGCAACCTATGGACACGCGTTTAACTGTTACAGGAATGTTTCATTTCATTGATACATTCCTGTAACTGAGAATAAATGTCAGAATGAGTAAGAGAAGTTAGAAAACTTCAAAGATGTTGAAAATGGTGCTCACTGGTCACTACTTTGTACCTTTTCCTGTATCTAATTATTGTACACGGAGCAAGAAGAATCTTACAATGAGTGTTGAAGGTTTATTTTTAAGTGCTTTAGAAACTTCTACAGTGCAAATTGGCTTATTTCTAGACTTTCAAATGTAGAGCCTCATAACAGAGAGTCCAGACCCACCTTCTACACCCAGGTAGAATACGCTGGAACAAAGAGCTGCAGGTATATTCATATTCCACTCACCTCATCCTATGGGTTAATCTAGTCCCAGAGGACTGGCTGTATTAATAATCACTCTGTGTTTGAGCTTCTGTGTCCTCTTGAGAAATGCAAAGCAACCATAATCATTCCTATGACCAGATGCTGGCTGATCCCAGACGTTGATGTTCAGGAGAAATTGGTCATTAGTTTCACTAATCTTTGTTATCGTAGTGCTTCTACCTATTGGCTGTGATTTTAATTCGGAGAGCTCCATAGTTACACTAAGGTGCATCCACAATGTTGTAGGTCCATGTGTATCTCGTGTTAGTAGTCAGTAAACAAACTAAAACATGCTCTGAGTAAATCATTATGATCGTGACGCCTTGTCTTCTATGCAGTTCTCATATTAGACATTGAATTTACCAGCAAAGCCACCAGGATACTTTCTGTGGAGTTTGAGGGGTTTATTGAACTGACCTGAGTGGCAAAGTAATGTTTAAATATTTAATAGCTGGAAGAGTTGCAGAACTGGTAAAAAAAATAAATAGACTTGTATTTAATGATTGAAACTGGTCTGAAGCTTCTTGCAAAGTGTATTTGTGGTTGGTTGCTAAGATAGAATTTTAAATCTACCTGGAGTGAAGACCACCATTCTGGATAGCAGGCAGTTTGCAGTGGGAAACAGACCCCTTTGCATAGTTTTCTCACACCTTGCAGCCGAGTTGCAGTTAAATGTGAAAATATTTTATTTTTCATTAAAATGGAGATCTATTGCTCTCTTCAGCCACCATTTAACAAACATGCAAAGTATGAAGACGATTACCAGAACGAGGAGGAACTGCTGTTGTATTCCATCATCATAAATGGTTCCTCTGAAGAGCTGGAGTTTCTGTTAAGTCGGTCATCAGAAAAGCTCTTATTAATTTATCATTTTTAGCCTTCAGAACAAATGTGCTCTAGCAAGGGTAGACAGCAGCTTTGGCCTCAGTTGACACTTCTTGTTCCACAGGCACGCTGCAGCCTTGGGGAGTAAAACCTCTCCCAGCCTAGAGAGACAGGGGCATAACTGCAGTCTGGGTCATGAAAAGCTACCAGCCTTTTCCCTCTTGTATAAAAATATCTTCCTGGAATTAAGGTTGAGCTGGTAATTTTGCTGCTAATATGTGAGATGGCACATTATTGCTCTCCCCTCTGAAAGCTTCTTGGTGATGCCAAGTGGTTGCAAAATGGAGGAGCTTTGATTTTGTTCTTTGCACAAGCACAGCAGAGACATAGAGAAAATATTTCGTATAGAATAAATATATATATGCTATATTAAAAATATTTATATCTGTCCACTACTGTAGTTCATCTCCTTATCAACACTGTGCATTTATCAAGTTATGATATACTGCACACAAAAACCTGGAAATAGTTCTTCTTTTACTTGTAATTCTGCACAAGCAACGATACAGAAATGCTAATAGGTTTTTCTGAGGAACTAAGGGGTTTGCGAATACACTGATCAGAATGTTTTCCTTTTGCAGTTTTCTAAAGCTTGAGCATGATCTTTTATGAATTCTTCCTTGTCTTTACCCAAACAGAATGTGAATATAATAGAGAATTAGAGGACAAAGTGTTGATGGCAATTTATAAGAGACATGTCTCGTATTTTACAACATGGACTCCACTTTGAGACAAGATATTGAGGCAAGGTCTTTCATACCTGACTACAAGTCAGACAGCCTTCCAGGTCATCAATGCTCACAAAAAGACTCATCTACTGACACCTGCCCTATGAGCCATATATCTACAAACCTCTCACCAGGACACACTCCCTAGAATGCGCTGGACAGGCTGGGACTTGTTAGTGCTTAAGCCTGTGACATTGTCAGTGTCTGTTGTGTCTTCTTTTCTAGTGTTTGCCTTGACTCTGATAAAAGGTTTAAAATATTGACGTTATTTTCATAAGCCAGAGTTATACTGCTGTTGCTGTATAGTAAAGCATTGATTTTGCTCACTTACTGTATGAATGTCTTCATAGAGTATGCAAAAAAGATCAGCTAAGAACTATAATGATTTTAGACTTGCACAACTGTTTGAACATATCTAGGCCGTTGCAGTGACACAAGTATTTAGCATCAGTCTTTTCCAACTGCATTTCATTTGTAAATATTTTCCCATTGGAAGCACCACTTGAATCTCTAGGAAAAATACCAGTCTCCTGAGGTTTTGCTCATTTAAATGCAGAATCAGATGGTATCAGGCAGAAAATAAGTCACTCCCTGATCCTATTCTTATTCTGACATTTCAGAAAAGGAACTTCCTTCTAGGGTGTAGCCCTATATGAACTTAAAGAAGCACAGCCTAAGGTAACATCCACTTTTCACATTGCGTACAGCAGAAATTTGCTTGTGGAAGATGATATTGCAGTTGAAGGATCATATTTAAAATGCAAGTGTTTTAAAGGTTTTGTAACCATAAAAGAAGGCTGTAAATAAGCTTTCTAATCCCCGTCCCTAGAAAACTAATCAAGGATTTAACCAAGTTTGGGTACAAGTTCAACTTGCAAATTAGACGATATAAAAACATCTAGACATCAGAACTTCATAATTAATAATAAAATATTTTTCAAATGTTGTAATGTTAAGCAGTTAACTGACTGCTAAATGGCAAAAGAGGTCCCCAGATAAATGCCTGGATGTACTAGAATGCCTAGAGGAGGTCTTTGCCACCTGTTGATGGTGGCAGAAAGGTAATACAAAGGCCCTTCATAGGATGACTGCTCCTGAAAGCATTATCCTTATCATTCTGTTCCAAATGTCCATGCAAAACTTTCATGATGGGCTTTTAATTGGTATATCTCTCTCCATAGTATTTGTGTGGTTACAGATCAAAAACTGTCATGTATAACGGTGGAATGGAAGATTGAAAGAAAGAGGTTAAGAGTGTGTTGAGGTGTGTTAGAAGAATGAAAATCTAGCAAAGTATTTTTTTTATATGAGGAAACAAAGAGGAAAGATACATCAGACACTACTGGAAAGAAATGCAATCAGTGGTTTCTTCGCTGTCCTATGCATTCAGTGCAATAAATTTTCTACTAGGTCATCTATCATCATTGCAGGTGTCCTGCAGGTGATAACATGGTATGGGTTGTGATACCTGGATGTGCAGTTGTGATGTTGGTGGTAAATGGTTTGTTAAGGGACCTCAAAGAGAGTAATGATTTTATCTAGCAACCATCCTCCTGTCAAAGTGCAGGAACTTCTCTGCATATAGGTAACAGTTGATTAACTTAAAATTGAAGCTAAAGACTTCTCAAGAGACACAAATACAATATGGTTTTAAAATACTATAAGCATGAAATCAACAACTAAGCAATTTAAAGTGACATAAAAAAAGATTTAAAGTATTGAGTAACAGCTTACTAGGGGTACTGAAATTGTTTGTATTATAATAAAAGTGATGGCATCAGCTGGGATCCAGAACCTGCAAGAGAGTGTGTAAATGAAAACTGATAGATGTTGCAGGATCTTTACATTAAGTGGAAAATCACATCAGTGAACAAACTGGTTTTGGTGACAGTCTCCTGTATGACTTGAGGCAAGAGATGAGCCTGCCTTGGTTGATGAGGACTGGGTTAGGGATAAGTTGAGCAAACTGGATGTGCACAAATCTATGGGCCCAGATGGGATGCACCCGTGTGTGCTGAGGGAGATGGCGGAAGTCATTGCTAGGCCACTCTCCATCGTCTTTGCTACGTCCTGAGGAACAGGAGAGGTGCCTAGGGACTGGAGGATAGCAAACATTACCCCAATCTTTAAAAAGGGAAAGAAGGAAGACCCAGGTAACTATAGACCGGTCAGCCTCACCTCCATCCCAGGAAAGGTGATGGAACAATTTGTACTGGAGGCTGTTTCCGGGCACATCAAGGACAGGAGGGTCATTAGGGACAGTCAGCATGGCTTTACAAAAGGGAAGTCATGCTTTACCACCTTGATAGCCTTCTATGAGAGTGTAACCAGGTGGATGGATGAGGGCAGAGCAGTGGATGTCATCTATCTTGACTTAAGAAAGGCATTTGACACGGTCTCTCACAGCATCTTTGCAGCCAAACTGAGGCAGTGTGGCCTAGATTTTCGGGTAGTGAGGTGGATTGTAAACTGGCTACAGGGTAGAAGTCAGAGAGTGGTGGTCAATGGGACAGANGAGACCACACCTGGAGTATTGTGTCCAGTTGTGGGCTCCTCAGTTCAAGAAGGACACAGAGCTGCTGGAGACGGTCCAGTGAAGGGCAACGAAGATGATGAAGGAGGTGGAGCACCTCCCTTATGAGGAGAGGCTGAGGGGGCTGGCTCTCTTTAGCTTGGAGAACAGGAGACTGCGGGGTGACCTCATGAATGTCTACAACTATGTGAAGGGTGGATGTTGGGAAGATGGAGCTGGGCTATTCTCAGTGTCATGTAGTGATAGGACGAGGGGCAATGGTTGTAAGCTGGAACATAGAAGGTTCCACATCAACCTGAGAAGGAACTTCTTGACGGTGAGGGTGACGGAGCACTGGAACAGGCTGCCCAGGGTGGTTGTGGAGTCTCCTTCACTGGAGATGTTTAAGGCCCATCTGGATGTGTTCCTGTGTAACTTGGTCTAGGTGATCCTGCTGTTGCAGGCGGATTGGAGTAGATGATCTTTCAAGGTCCCTTCCAATCCGTAATGATTTTGTGATTCTGTGACTTATATTACTTCATTCCTCACACACATGAATTCTCAATGTGTAAAATGGGGATGATAATAATTCTGTTATAAATCCTACTCCAACACTATTCCCAGTGAATAATTGGTCATGTCAATCATATCCATGGTAATCACAAGGGATATTAGGGATATCTTTTCCTTTCATCTGGAAAAAAAAGAATCATGAAAGTGAATACCTCCAAATGAAGTCGTATGATTCTTGTGCTGTTGCCATGTTTAAAGGCTGGAGAACTGAGTGCCTTGAGAGCTTTGAAGGATGTATGTGAGATTCTACTTAATTCAGTTTAGGTATTGAAAGGACTATCACATCAGATTTTGTCATATATTTCATTTGATGCTGATAATTCAAAGGTTATGTATAATTACAGTGCAACATTTTAACTTTCTGAATCTTAACAATATTCAGATATAAAATATATTTAAAACACTGTAGTGAGTCCACAACCACAATTAAACAGAAAGGAAAAGACAGCTAGATCTCAATGAGATCTTGGATGGAATTTGTCAGACAATGGATAGCTTGAGGAAATTGAAAGAGGTTTATTGAGTCTATAATTATATACAGAAAGAAGAAAAAAGTTAAGTGAGTTAGTGCATACAAACCACAAACTCCATCACAAATGCTATCACATATTCTGAGAAAAATACAATGGAAGATTACTAACATATTGGTCTTTGGGTTTTTTACATTAGAGACCTGGGGAAAGCATGTCAGTCAAGCAGAGAGGGGTACAGCCACCCTATCTTCTGTTTGTTCTGAAAGACTTTTCAGGTCCCCTATAAGTTGAAAACCCTGGTCTGTAGATGCCGAACCCTTGGACATTCCAGACTGGTGAACTCATCTTGAGCATAGCTTGTACAGAAAAATGTTGATCGGACAGGCCTGATTTCTCAGAGCCTAAACTGCATCCCTCGATGCAGGAAACATCCTTTTTAAAAAATAACCCAGCCTCATTTCTTGCCAAAGGTTTAAGGAGTCTCGAGTCCTTCTGCTTCTTTCAGAACAGAGAGTTCAGCTAAGCCCAAAGGAAATCTCAAATGCCTCTCCTAAGGCTTCTCTACCCAGTACTCAAACATCCCGATTTTTCAGCAGCAGAAATGACCAAAGTTTATCTTCCTGCAGATCAGTGGCTAAAAAATGGTGGTAGCTGCATGCCCAGCCATGTGATAAGCTCAAGATGGTGATGACCACATGGCCAGCATCAGCAGGGGACTTCCCCATGTAGCAAACACAGTTGAGAGAGTTCTGCTCCTCTCCTCTCTTTCTCCCCTCCTCCCACTTCAGTCACAGGGGAAAGGGAGTATTTTTCAACTCACCACAGGTTGCTGGATGCAGGTCTGGATCCTTCCATGCGGGGAGGAATCAGCACTGGTGGTTCTTGCTAACACCCAGCCTCCTGAGAAGGTGAGTGGGAGAAGGGCTTTCCATTGGCACAGCACTGGGTCAGGTCCTGATTCTTGACCTGCTGTTCCAGCTCAGGGGTCCTGGACCGGGCAGGGCTGGGCTGGGTCCTACTTCTCGACTGCTGCAGTTTGAGAACTGCTAGAATTTTCAGAAGTGCTTTCATGAGGAAGAAAAGTTGTGTTGTGTTCTGGGGGATCTGTTCCCGGTTGCACAGGTCTCAGGACCCTTCCCAAGAAGCGTCTGTCCTGGGACAGACTCTGAAAGGCAGGCTAGGGAGAGCCTTGAGGTCACACTTTTTTTTCTTGTCTGACAGCTGCTGAGTCCTGTTACAACTCAGATCTATGATGTTTCTTTAAATAGACAAATGTAAATCGTGCACTACAATCGTATTAGTTGCTAGAGAAACATGTATTGGGTGTTATTTCTGAAGATGCTGCAATCTGTTTACATGTATTATGCAGAGAACTTTGACACCAGACTTTGATCTACATTAAGTAGAGCATCTATGTAGAATGCTGAATGGTTGAAAACATTGCTCAGAGACATTTTCATACAAAATATATCCCATGTCTGTCTTAGCTCTAAGACAAAATGCATGTACAGGCTGAACTGTTTACTTCAGCTCTATTGCCTGTTCTTAATGCAGAGGTTCTCATTTGCCTTCCATGTTCTGGTGTTTGCTCACTGAGAGCAGCACCAACAGACATTATTGCAGAACTCTACAAGTCCCCAAGTGGTGGCCCTCGATAGGTTGTCCTAGCTTAGCTTAGATTTTTAGTAGAACATGTGGCCCAATCTTTGTGTTACACATTTTGAAGGACACATTGAAGGTCTGCAGTATCATCCAGACAGAACACATGCTACAAGCCAAATTTAGAACTGTGTACCTCAACTGTCATACACACTCTGTGACTAACTTTGCCTTCACTACTGAGTCCTGTACTTGCCTGTAGTTTTTGTGACTCTACTGCCCCAAGAGTCTGAGTATCAACACAGTTAGAAAATGATGACCCTATCTCATGGGGTTCTGTAGTCTGTCTAGGTGCTGCTTCTGTCAGTTTTGCTTAATGTGATGCCCATTCCTGAAGCAAACAATGCAGAATAAACATCAGGTAAAAGATGCCCCTCAGTCTCATGAAATAGCTGAGATTTAAATGATGTGAGAGGCTGCAGTGCTTCAGTCCTTTGTCTGAGAGAGACTGGAGGTAACCTTTCCTCTGTGCCTGCTCCACCAAATCTCAGGGCTTTCTGAGATTTGGAACTGCAGCTTTCATAGCAGTGAAAGGAGGATGTCTCTTTGGAAGTAAAGAAAATTCACTAAGAGTCAGCAACATACTCCTTATCAGAACTACTAGTCAGTGTTAATATATTTTGCTTTGACTGCACCAATTTATGTCATAACTGCCAGTTCTCATTAAGTTTAAACTTTTCCCTCAACTTCTAAAATACTTTGTCTAACGACTAAAACAGAAGTCCAGCCTTCAATTCAAGAAACTTATTTGCAAAGCTAACCCCACTTTTTCAGTATTTTGTTAGTAGTGAGAGATAACTGATAGCTTAATATCTCACTGCCCGTCACAGTGTGTTTCCTCACAGAAGCCTAGAAGACAAAAATTAATCCATTTAAAACAACCTGTGAGCTGTTACAAAACTGAGTTTCAAAGTTAAACTCCAGAATGAAATGGTCAAATGGTAACACCATTTGTGAGCTGCTTATGTCTTGAAGTTGTGGATTAAACAGGCTGTAAATATAAATGATTTGAGCAAAATCCTTCAGTGAACATCACCATATTCTAACAAGGCCACCAGCATTGAAAATTCCAGACAATATCATGTTTCTGCTTCTGTTTATTTCTTAGATGTTTATTCTCAGAATAAGGGAGTCTCCCTGATTTTTTTTTTTTGGGGGGGGCAGCATTTATACGAGTCTTGTGCAAAAGCCTGAGGAGAAGACTAAACTGTCCAAATAAAACTGTCTAAAATTACTGTAGCTGTTTCTAAATAATCCCCTACATCTCTGAGAATCTCTGTCTTTCCATCAGCTTCTGAAGGAAAAATGTGTTTTCTCCAGCTGACCAGACGTGATCTTTGCTGTGTGACAAATGAACTCCAATGCATTAGGAAATGTGTGTTTTGGTCAGCTGTGATCTTTTCCTTTCTTGTGCCTGGTAGAACATATTCATTGACAGCAGTCTTCTGTAAGAAACTCCTTAAAGTGTGCAATTTATGTTTTAAGCAAGACATGTAATTAGTCCTTATACCTAGTTACTGTCAAAAACAAAGAACGCATCAATCCCTCCCTCATTAGTATTCAAGCAAAGTGAATTGCTCCTTTCAGCTCTCATTCATTATTATTTAACTGCTAATCCAAAAAGTTTATAGGCACATGTTATGATGATGATTATTTTTTTGGTTGTTGTCCAAGGGGTCATTTTGAAAGAGACTCATTTCAGAAGGGCTGCAGAGTATGTAGATTTGTAGGAGCATTTAATGTGTTTTGCTTTCAGTCTTTCCCTCCCCGGGCAACAAGCCAGGAACTGTCTGAGGTTTGCTTTCTAAGTACTGAATCACTAATGCAAAGGCAGTGAAAGTACATAGCTATCATACCCATCTGTCCAATATTACTACACATGGAACTGACCATATTGAACATATTGAATTAATTCCACTGCAGTGTTGCCCATCAAATTACTTGACTCTTTACATCACCCTTTTTTTGCTCCCTAATGCTAAACATCCATTTTATTTGACAAGCCCTTCTTTGGCTTTGGCCTAAACAGAGAATGGGGATGATCTTGGCTCACTTCACTCTAAATAATCGTTCTTTAATTACACTAGAGGTGGTATCATCTGCAGTAATTACTGAAAAGATGTCAGCTCTCAGATAATGGAGTAAAACATTAATGGAACTGAGCTGGCCCAGGCATTAGCTCATAGGAACCAGCCACTTGTTATGCAGTGGCTCGGCATCACTCTTAGTGCCATGTCAGTCCTAGTTAAGGTTTCAGCTGAGTACCTGGCTGAGGTTTTTTTCAGAAGTTCCATAGATCATAGTGCTGATATGTGTTGTTTTGTTTAAAGATGAAGCTTGCCTTTTCTTCAGAAAACAAAAGAACTTTTGGTTTACTGATTTTTGAGGCAACTCTGAGACTTCCTCATAAGAACCCAAATCTTTTTATAGATGGACCGACTGTACAGATACATACAAGACTTGTTGGAATTCTTTGACAGCAAAAGTAAAATATTTGCTTAATTTGAACTGTAAAGGGTACAAGCAAGCCCTTCCCTTGCAGAAATTACTGAATTTTACACTTGCAGCTGAAAACTATTCTCCTAAAATGAGAATAAAACTGTTTTGCAGATAAGAATGAAGATAGAAGAGGGTGGGTGGGTAACACTTCCAGTTACTTACAGACATGACAAAGGGTCATGGTGCTAGGTTCTGAAGGATTCTGTCAACAGATTCATTAGCAGAAGGATTTAATTTTAGGGTAGTCACATAAAATACCTGTAAGCTATGTATAATTAAAGCAATCACAATCTCATAATGTTTGCTTTCTTGTTTATTTATCACTAAATTGGTTATTTTCTCTTATAAATTTTTAGTCTTGTAACTGCTTTTTATAGTGAAACCACCACACAGCAGCATGCATATTCCAGATGGAGAAAGAAATAGAATGGTATCCAAAAACTGCTTCATGCAACTGTGGATCTAGGTAGTCTCTGAGGTCCCTTCCAACCTAAACCATTCTGTGTTTGCAGAGGTACAGCTGTGACTTTCTATGTGGGTTTCTTTGATTTTAAATCTTTTGGCCTTGCTGAAGTTGTGAAACTCTTCAAAACTAAAGCCCCAGTAAAATTATAATGATATTAATCTGTTCTAAAAATATGTAACCTTCCAGATTTTCACCTGTCTTATTGTTCTAATTTTGCAGTCATTTTAGCTACTTGTGATTCCAGCTTTCATATCCAAAGAAAGGAGAATCCTAATCTATCAGTCTGTAGCAGACAGTAATACTTAGTGAAGCAACAGCAGTCATTTGTTATTCAATTAGATAGAAAATCTAGTATTATTCTAATTAAAAAACATCCAGACTCTGAGATCTTCAGAAATCACTTCTTGTGCCTGTCTTCACATATGTTAGTTTTCAATTGAAAAAAAAGCTAGCATATGTGGAGAGCACTTTGATCCATATGGTGTGCTCCCCTTGATATTTTTTCTATTAAAAATCTCTATACTGATAAGTCAGCCCTTTGATTTATATAGTTGCTTTTTCTTCAGTATAGAATATTGAAGGCTGTTTTTCTTCCTTTTCCTGCCTGTTCTTCTTCTTCCTAGATTTATTACTGTTTTCAGTGTCAGGAGGAAGTTTCAAACTATAAATTTTAGGTAAGGAGCAAATGTGATGGATGCCAGTTTGCCTTTCTTCCACTGCACTGGTAGGAGAAGTGTAGGTCATAATGAACCCAGATGAGGCTTGATGTGAGATTTCTTCTCCATTACAGAAAGCAACATATCAAAAATGCAGCACAGAATTCAGCAAAGATTTAAATGATACTGTAGGTGTTTGGTGGGTGCCAAGTCTCTTATTTTCTGAGATTCTCTTTTCGCTTCCCTTTTCTCCTGGAAATTGACTATTTTTCTGGACATTTGTGAAAGAAAAAAATCGGAAAGGCTTCTTGGTACTCAAAACCCAATTTATTTCCACTTGAAAAAAAAGTTCTTAAAAATATTTTAAAGAAAACCTCAAAAATTGATTAAATTTAAAAATTTTGTATTTATTGATTGATTGCATTGGCAGATAAGTGATAGGTAATTAGAAAAATTATTTTATAGAGAGAATGAGTGATTTTATTTTACAGGAATGAAGGTATTGGTTATTTCTTCCTATATGACACCGTAGGACAATTACGGTGATTTCACCAGTGCTTTGATTACAGCAGGATTTTATACTTCAGTTGATTGTAGCTCAATTTCTGTTCTGTTCTCGATCGACCTACTTGTGCTTTTTCACTTACCTGTGTAAGACACAGCACAGCATAGAGCTGCAAGATTTCTCTGCTAGGTCTGATGCTTCCTGTGCTCCCCCATGGGAATGTGTGGCTTGCCTGTGAGTTTCCACAGCCCTTTGGCAGGAAGGGTAGCTACTAATCATAGCTGCACATCCCCGTGCAGCTTTTTGTGAAATGGATAACAAGGCTTTTTAACTGAAGCTCTTAATGGATCTGTTTCACTGGAGGTATCAGAAATGTGTGAGGAAAAGGTTTCAAATGCAGTGACATTTAATGTCCTGGGCGCATATTCTACTACAGAATTGAATCCTGTCTGGTTAAGGAAGTCCATTTTTTACAAAATTTATAAGCTTTTCCTAAGTTTTCAAATATCCTGCACCATACATTTATAAAGTTCCTCTTTCACTGGAGAGTTGTACTTATAAATTAGTGTCAGGGTGTAGCCTGTGGGTTTTTGTAAGTAAAGTTCAGCAGACAAACCTAAGAAAACAAAGCAGTAGACTTATTAATGAAAGAAGTTAAATGAATTATGTATACTTCCCCCTCCCCATGAAGATGGCTACTACTGGCATCCTACTTGTAATTGTAATTATTTTTATCTTGATTTCTGGTCTCTAGACATAGCAGCAGTCTGCTTCTTGTGTTAGGAGTAGTCCCACAATGAGTGTGATGATCCTGCCCCACGGTTTATGGAAGTTCATAGATAATGCTTTTTTATTGTATTGTATTGATCAGCATCATTATTAAAGTACACTGAAGTCTGGGTAGCATGCATAGCATTGCAAGTCACATTCAGCCTTGTGAAGAACAGAAAATACATACTTTACTGAACTTTCAGACACTTCTGTGTAATAATTTTAGTACCAAACATGAAAAAAGTCCTCTAGAAGATTAGGAGACTAGGTGCTGCAGCCTTAAAGGGCCTTTAAACACTGCAGTGTGCACTTTTTCTGGGGACGAGGATCTGTTTTGGGTGTCTAGTGGAGTGCCCCAGGGGTCGGTGCTAGGACTAGTCCATCTATTCATTGATGACTTGGATGAGGGATTGGCATGCGCTGTCAGCAAGTTTGCTGATGACATAAAGCTGGGTGGCGCCGCCGACACCCCTGCAGACTGTGCTGCCATTCAGCGAGATCTGGACAGGCTGGAGAGCTGGGCAGAGAAAAATCTCATGAGCTATAACAAGGGTAAGTGTAGAGTCTTGCATCTGGGCAAGAACAACCCCAGGTACCACTATAGGCTGAGGACTGACCTGTTGGAGAGTAGTGTAGGGGAAAGGAACTTGGGGGTCCTGGTGGACAGCAGGATGACTATGAGCCAGCAATGTGCTCTTGTGGCCAAGAGAGCCAAGAGCATCGTGGGGTGGATCAGAAGGAAGGTGGTTAGCAGATGGAGAGAGGTTCTTCTCCCCCTCTACTCTGCCCTGGTGAGACCACATCTGGAGTATTGTGTCCAGTTCTGGGCTCCTCAGTTCAAGAAGGACACAGAGCTGCTGGAGATGGTCCAGCGAAGGGCAATGAAGATGATGAAGAAGGTGGAGCACCCCTGTTATGAGGCGAGGCTGGGGGAGCTGGGTCTCTTTAGCTTGGAGAAGAGGAGACTGAGGGGTGACTTCATTAATGTCTATAAATATGTGAGGGGTCGGTGTCAGGAGGATGGAGTTGGGCTATTCTCAGTGTCATGTAGTGATAGGACGAGGGGCAATGGTTGTAAGCTGGAACACAGGAGGTTCCACATCAACCTGAGAAGGAACTTCTTGACAGTGAGAGTGACGGAGCACTGGAACAGGCTGCCCAGGGTGGTTGTGGAGTCTCCTTCACTGGAGATGTTCAAGGCCCACCTGCATGTGTTCCTGTGTAACTTGGTCTAGGTGATCCTGCTGTTGCAGGCGGATTGGAGTAGATGATCTTTCGAGGTCCCTTCCAGTCCGTAATGATTCTATGATTCTATGTTTGGATGTTGCACTCTTAAGGTCATTATGTTGCATATTGCCTTTCTGGTTATGGGGTTGCAAATACTTTTGAACTGGGTTTGCCAGGACTAGGTTTCAGAACCTTTGCTGCTGTAAAGGAGAATTTGTTAAGAAAACTTGGTGTGGCCTTCCGAATCCTATTTTCACATGTTCTTTTAGAGTGAGGGATGTGAAGAATCTTAACTTCAGTGAAAATACATGTGAGCTTGGCTAAATTGAAAAATAATTCAAATTATCAGAGAATTGTCTCAATGATGTTTTTATAAAAATATATCTTGTTCCCATAGCTTCATTTAAGACGTGACATAGGCAGTGTGTTAATAATGTGTGCTTTATTGTTTTAAATTATTGCTTTATATAAAGAACCTACTTAGTTACTGGTAACGTTTTGGTGAGGGTTGTAACTGTTTCTAAGCTTTCTGTATATTAGGCTTGTAATTTAAGAGTGCTCACTTAAATCTTTAATGAACACTATCACAAACAATATAAACTGATATTAAATTCTGTTGTGAGAAGGAAAAAGTTCTGTGTTATGAAAAGTGTTTATGTGTATTAATTATAATAAACATAATACATAAAGTCAGACTGAAAGGTGAATAATTCCAGCAGAAAGCCTGATGATTACACTTTAAAATGAAGTTTCATGTAAATTTAAAAGGAATATTGTTTTAAAACATGAATTATTTAACTTTGCAATGTTTCTCTACAAACAGAGTTTACCTGAATCTGGGAAGAGTAACATTCAATTGGTATATGGGACACTGAACCTTCATAGAACTATTTTCTGGTTTATGATTAATCTAAAAGATTAATTTAGCATGAAAATAAATAATTCTGAGAGTTGGATTTTAATATACTACTACAAGGTATTATGTTAAAAGCTTATAAGCTATTAAAAGCCACGGACTATATGTGTAATATTTTAAGACTACTTTAGAAAAAGGCTAAACAGTTTTCTGGAGTAGCAGTTAGAATCATTCCGTGCGTTACTGCAACGTAGCCTTTAACATGATACCAGTGTTACCTCACTGCACTATATAATCTATAGTGTATGCCAAGAATAAATTTTCTATAATTTTCTGTATTATATTATTTATATAATACAATTTAATATTAATTTAATAATATATTAATTTACTAAATTATGTCCAATTAATATTAAATTTTCTATAATTTGCAAGTTTTGTGTAAAATCATTTGAATAAAAGAACACACTTGTGAGCTTGTGAGGTGAAACACTGCAATGAGGCACTGCTTTCATTCATTAAAAGGTATTAATAAGGCCTTGAGTGCAGCACTATTTAAATTACTAGGTTTGTGACATTGACTTCTTCATGATCCAGGTTTCACACTTAATAGCCTTTTTTTTTTTTTTTTTAGGTGTCTAAACTTAGAAAACAGCCTTACTGAGTATTAGCTTCTGTCTGAAAACCCTAGCTGATGTAGGAGAGAGATCACAATGGACAGAAATTATGGAAGCCATGAGGGGAGCAAAAGCAAGCAGACATGAGAAATAAAGGACATGACAGGACAGGAACTGTCTTTGGACTTTGTGTGGCCCTTGGATTTGCAGATACCTAACTCATCAATGTGCAGGTAATCGTACCACCCGTGATCACCACCTTCACTGCCGTACATGTGAGAATTGTCCAATAGTATGCAAGTCTCTGTGTAAGTGTTGTTCCCTTTTAAGGGAATTTTGAGTCGCTTGTCACACTCTTGTGGCTCTACTGGAAAAAAAACAGTAGGATGCAGATTGAGCTCTGCTTGTGCCATGGTCAGATTAGACTGAGATGTAGCTTGCTGCTCTGTTCAGATTAGACTAAGGTATAGTTTGCTGGTCTTTATTCGAATGGATAGCAGACACAGATTTTCTGTATAGCCAGTACAGCCTCACAGAGGAGGTACATGATACCAAGAACAGACTGTGAAATTTCCTGTAAAGGCAACCACTGCTTTCAGACCATTAGGATACAACAGTTGTTCTTGCTCTTCATCATGCTTGGTTTTATTTATTTATTTATTTTGGTTTTGATTTATTCTGTTTTGTTTCTGCACAGGATATAAATTCGATGGGTTGTGTTCTGCCTCTTTTTTTCCTAAAAGGCTATTACCAAGTTCTTGCTCAAAACAGAGGAGCAACTGAAAATCAGTTTAGTCCCACCGTAGTTTGGTTTAGTTTGCAGAATTGCCATGTTGTTTTACAAGGTTCAATTCAAGCAGCAGCTTGCTGGAAAGAGAGGCTGATCTGGAAGAGTAGGTGTGAGTAGGTCAGGAGCTTGTGAGGGAGCAAGGAGCTAGGAAGAAGCTCATTTTGTGCCTGATTCTGTTTTTACCTCAATCTGCCCACTTACATTACAGTCTCAAGTGATAACTATTAAATTTACCTTTGGAAATTATAAATCTTACTCTATGTCCTTACCAGTTAGTCAGATTATCTAGAACAGTCATCTAGTTCAATTGCAGGTGACAAGAATTTAGTGCTCCTCTTTGTGTTAGCTGTTCCTCATAAACAACACCTCAGACCCTTTGCTTTCTATAGTTATCTCCCTAAAGACTGTATTGGCTGCACAGAGCTGAAAATTTGCTGGAGCTCAAGACTCTTACAGGAGAATTTTCTTCAGAAGAAAGCCTTGTATTTCAAAGTTTGCTGAATTAACAGTGACCACAGTGGATCTTTGCGTTCCCTGTGTTTAATCTGGAGATCACATTGACGTCCTTGATAACTCTGTCTGAGAGTAGACCTGCTTTGTCATAAAATGGTGGAGGTTGGAATGGACCTCTGGAGATCACCTAGTCCAACCCTCTGGTCAGACCATCACAGTATCACAGTATTACCAAGGTTGGATGAGACCTCATAGGTCATCAAGTCCAACCTGTCACCACACAGCTCAAGGCTAGACCATGGCACCAAGTGCCACGGCCAATCCTGCCTTGAACAGCTCCAGGGATGGCGACTTCACCACCTCCCTGGGCAGGCCATTCCAGTGGCCAATGACTCTCTCAGAGAAGAACTTTCTCCTCACCTCAAGCCTAAATTTCCCCTGGCACAGCTTGAGGCTGTGTCCTCTTGTTCTGGTGCTGGCTGCCTGAGAGAAGAGAGCAACCTCCTCCTGGCCACAACCACCCCTCAGGTAGTTGTAGACAGCAATAAGGTCTCCCCTGAGCCTCCTCTTCTCAAGGCTGAACAATCCCAGCTCCCTCAGCCTCTCCTCGTAGGGCTTGTGCTCAAGGCCTCTCACCAGCCTCGTTGCCCTTCTCTGGAAATGTTCAAGCACCTCAATGTCCTTCTTAAATTGAGGGGCCCATGTTCTCCTAGAGAGTGTATCATGCAGGATCATGTCTGGGTGGGTTTTGAATGTCTCCAGGATAGAAGAGCCTTTCACTTTGGAAACTTATATAACAAGAACCTTGAATAGAGTGAACAAAAGTAAATCAATTTAGTATATTAGCAGGGATAAAAGTGAAGCCTTTATTTGGAAACAGCTTAAACAATGAAGATTTTAAGATTTGTACTTTAAACTTTGAAGTTTAAAGATTTGTACTTTTCTTTGATTGTGAGGAGAAAAGATTGCTTGCCGTGTTTGTGTGGAAGATGAACTGCATCCTGATGAAGATCACAAAATGAGGTACAGTAGGGATTTATCTATAAAAAAACACAGATAATCATGCAGAAAATAAATATTTGATATCCTAATGCTTTTTTTTTGTAACTCAGACTTAGCAGTATGTTGGTAACAGTCTGTTGTTCCTGTTCATGATCTTGAGTGGAAAACTCAGTACCCTCTTTGGTGCTCTTTGCCATGCCTCTGCTGATTATCTATGTGACCTTAGTGCGTTTGAATAGGTGGAAATGTACTAAAATAACCCTGTAAGTCATTTTCATGTTATTAACCTTAGGTACAAATACATGCTGTAATACACAGGCAAGACCAAGGGTATTTAGAGACCTTGGCAGTTTGCAGCACTCTTTTACTGCACATTAGTGATTTGTCACTTATTTTTTAAATCTTTTTAAAAAATAAGTGGAAATCAAGATGAAGATATTATATACAATTAATTGAGATTATATATGTAAGAAAATAATCTCCTGAAGAATGTGGCATTTGCTTTTAAAAGTCTGTATTGTGGGTTTCTGCCTTAAATATGCTCTAATTGGAAGAAGAGGAGAAGCTTGCCTGTCTGGTCATCATACCAGGAAATACTGTAGCTGACATTTATTCCGACAGCCTTTACTTTCATAGTGTGAAACACAAGCAGGCTTTTACCCTACATGTAAGTTGGCCTGGGGCTCCTGTGTCAACTGTACTGTGATGCCATCACCCAACTTCTGTTCTTCCTCCACAGATGTAAATGTCATGCAACCACTGATCTTTATTCAGAGGTGACATCATGTGTTCTTTAATAGTTTGCGCAGTTAGCTGAGTGGGTTTCCAGTCTTTCAGTGTTCCTAAGATCTTCAGCCCCAATGCCAGTGCCATCAACCGGGAGTTAACTCATCAAGACACAGAGGAATTTAAACTATAATGTGCTTCCTTCTGAGTACACTTACATGGAACTAATTATTGTCCCAAAAAAAGGGTACAAAATATGCAAGTCCCTTCCAGGGAAAAGCCATTAACAAAAACAATGTTTCTAGGTCTGATTCATTGGGAATATCTGCATTTTTCTATACTATTGGACAGATTATATGATGGACTCTTAGCAGCTATATATTTCTCGCTGCAGGACTTTTGCCCGAGGCTGCTTTTTCTACGGCATCACTTTTGCCCTTGTTCTTGGTGCCTTCTTATCCTACAACTTTTCTTAAACCAAGTGTACTTTGTAGCTCAGCACAGGGCTCTCAGGAGAATGAACTGTCCCAGGATGTTTGGCTAGATACAGCTCCTTCCTCCATAAACCCTTAAAGTGTGAGACTCAGAATAAACTTAATGAGGAGAACTCATTGCTGCCGTGCTGCTATCCATGCCATGAGGAAATATGCTCATGGATCACCCAGAGTCCTCTGCAGTGCGGTGACAGTTTGGCCCGGCTTTCAGCCAGTAATTAGAATGTCAGAAGGAAAAGTAACTTTGACATAGCTTTAGTGGCATTCTGTAGCTCCCATGCCCCCCTCAAAGGAAAACATAATTCCTGAGAGCTTTCTTGTATGTCATCTTCTGTTTTAAACTAAAATCCCACACTAATGACAGGTTTGTTTCATTTATAGATTTGATGGCAAAATTTATCTATAACTTCAGGCACAATTAACAGCAAAAGTTATAGATCATTAAGAGGACAAAAGTCCAGGTTTCAAGCACTCCATGCTAATGATTCTGCGGTCTGCTTTTTCCAGTATTTCATTAATAATAGTGTTAGTCTCACGAGATACAATCATTGCAAGATGTAGATTTAATCTATTGTTAGTATTTTCCATTTAACAGTATATTTACTCATATATCTACAAAACCACAAAATATAAAGAAGGAAATGGTGTAATGTACTTTGGTTCTCAAAAAGCCAGCAATAACAGGAAATTTGCTTAAGCTAAAGAGGGAGGAAGAAATTCAAGAGAAATCAAGATATTTTTATAGATAAATTCTACTTCATGATATTAGCTCCTTTCCAACTCAGACAGATTTGTGCTGTATTTCCCTAACTCCTCATTTGGCTCTTCCTTCTTTTCAGAACCATTATCATCTCAAGCTATTACTGTTCTATTTTGTACATTTTTCACATTGAGGTCACTGATTAAATTATATTTAAATAGCCAGAATGTTCTACTTAGTCAGGAATTGAACCTCACTGTTTTTCCTGACAAAGGATACAGAGATACTGAACACTTTCTTTGTCTCTGTCTATACTTCTGGGACCTTTCTTGATATCAAGCCCCAGACCGCTGAGGCCCCATAGGAAGTTGGGACAAAAAAGGAGTTTGCCCAGGTTGATGAGGACTGGATTATGGATAAGTTGAGCAAACTGGATGTGCATAAATCTATGGGCCCTAAAGGGATGCACCCAGGAATGCTAAGGGAGACGGTGGAAGTCATTACTAAGCCACTCTCCATCATCTTTCTTAAGTCATGGGGATCAGGAGAGGTGCTGGGGGACTGAAGGATAGCAATTATCACTCCAGCCTTCAAAAAGGGTGAGGAGGACCCAAGTAACTATAGACCAGTCAGCCTCACCTCCATCCCAGGAAAAGTGATGGAACAATTTATCTTAGACACTGTCTCCAGGCACAGCAAGGACAAGAGGGTCATTAGGGACAGTCAGCATGGCTTCACCAAGGGGAACTCATGCTTGACCAGCCTAACAGCCTTTTATGAGCATATAATGGCTAGATGATGGCAAAGCAGAGGATGTGGTCTACTGTGACTTGAGTAAGGCATTTGACACGGTCTCCCACAGCATCCTCACAGCCAAATTGAGGCAGTGTGGTCTGGACAATTGGGTAGTGAGGTGGATCATGAACTGGCTGCAGGATAGAAGCCAGAGAGTGGTGGTCAAATGGGCAGAGTGTAGTTGGAGACCTGTATCTAGTGGAGTTCCTTAAGGGTCGGTGCTGGGACCAGTCCTATTCAAGCTATTCATTGATGACTTGGATGAGGGATTAGGGTGCACTGTCAGCAAGTTTGTTGATGACACAAAGCTGAGAGGAGTGGCTGAAACCCCAGCAGGCTGTGCTGCCATTCAGTAGGACCTGGATAGGGTGAATTGCTGGGCAGGGAGAAATGTAAGGAAGTATTACAAGGGCAAGTGTGGAGTCCTTCATCTGGGCAAGAACAACCCCAGTTACCAGTATAGGTTGGGGACTGACCTGTTCAAGAGCAGTGTAGGAGAAAGAAACTTTGGAGTCCTGGTGGCCAGCAGGATGACCATGAGCCTGCACTGTGCCCTTGTGGCCAAGAGGGCCAATGGCATCCTGTGGTGGATCAGAAGGAGGGTGGTTAGCAGATGAAGAGAGTTTCTCCTTCACCTCTACTCTGCCCTGGTGAGACCGCATCTGGAGTATCGTGTCCAGTTCTGGGAACCTCAGTTCAAGAAGGACACAGAACTGCTGGAGAGAGTCCAGCACAGAGCCACAAAGATGATGAAGAGAGTAGACCACCTCCCTTATGAGGCGAGGCTGGGGGAGCTGGGTCTTCTTAGCTTGGAGAGGAGGAGACTAAGGGGTGACCTTATTAATGTTTATAAATATGTGGAGGGTGAGTGTCAGAACGATGGAGCTAGGCTCTACTCAGTGTCATGTCATGACAGGACAAGAGGCAATGGTTGTAAGTTGGAACATAGGAGGTTCTACGTAAATATCAGAAGAAATTCTTTACAGTGGGGGTGATGGAGCACTGGAACAGGCTGCCCAGGGAGATTGTGGAGTCTCCTTCTCTGAAAACGTTTAAAACCCACTTGGATATGTTCCTGTGCGACTTGGTCTAGGTGATCCTGCTTTGGCAAGGGGATTAGACTAGATGATCTTTTGAGGTCACTTCCAATCCCTAATATTCTGTGATTCACTCTTCATGTCATCACTCTTAAGCTGTCTTCCAGTTCTTGGAAGTCTTCACTACCACTGCTGTTTCCTAACATTCTTCATAATATGGAGACCCTAATTTGATCTCCTTCAGCTCCAAATGACTCCCTAAAGCTGGCTAATTCTAAAGTCAATTTGGTGATAACAAACAGTAACAAAAATAGCAAAACTTTTGACTTTTCATAGCCATGGCCTGAAATACTCCTTTTTCTTAGAACAACAGACCAGAACTAAATGATCACAATAATGTAGTCACAAAATAAAGTGTGAGAAGTTTGTCTTTATATGCTTAAACAGTCACTGTAAATAAGGTCAAATGACCTTATCTCATCAGAAATGACCTCAAGCTCTTTTAGCGTCAAAAGATGTTGCAGTCCCAACTGCAGGTGCAAACAGAAGTTTAGCTCTGAGTGCAAAACTAAATCTTTGGCCAGTGTCCTGGTTACACTAACTTTAATAACACTAGAGAATGCCCAGTCTAGTGGTGCTGACATTTCTCCATGAGCAGCTATTGACATAGACATGTGGTTTATCTTGCCAAGCTTTTGAGAAATTAATGACTTTCAATCACCACTGAGATGAATCAAGTCTGAATTGGTGACCTAAAGGTGATAGAAGTTACTCTACTATTTGTTCTGCCTAATTGTCTTTAACAATTTCTGCTCCTTTGAGTAACTGAATAATTTCTGCTCAAAATTCCTGCAATTAGCTTCCTTCTCATGTAGCTTTATGACTGTGTCTTAGTGAACAGCACAGATTGTACCACAGAGCTGTTGGAAAATGGGGCTGCAAAGGACTGCAGAAACTGCATGTGTATTAATTGTAAAATAAGCCTGGCTCTCTCATCTGGCCCTGACTTGAAATGATGCCGTGTGGTTTATGTCCAGATGGCTTAACTCTCTTCCTCTTGAAATAGGATTAACTGACCAGTATTACCAACTGTGACTGATCCTTAGTCCTTCAAATCTCCTAAACCATGCCCAGATATTTTGCGGGAACATCCTTGTTAGCCTTGGCCAAACAGTGTGGTGGTTTGCTGACAATTAACAGCTTGCATAATTACCTGTCTGCTCTCAAACCTGAGTTCGAGATCTCAGGGATTCCAGAGACCATCTGTTGCCATGCTTGTATCCTTACCACCAAAACTGTGATTCCAATCAGACTCTTTTTTCCCCCCCTTCAGTTTAGAGAAGAGAATGTGTTATGTCCGATTTAAGATGAATCTGAGCTCTCCATTCTTTTCTGTTTGCAAGGACTGCGATTCTATTTGAGCTTTTCATAGCAGACTGGTACCAAAGGTTATTGCATTTTTAAATTTCTGAATTGACAGCCTCACTAACACTTTTATGCGTCCTTCTTTTATGATAATTACTCCCTTTAGGAATGGGGAACGTGAATTTCATGAACGAAGCTCTTAACCTGCATCCCAGACCTGTAGGGATGGATCTGACAATTTGCTAATGGAGCCCTATTTGTTCTAGTGCCTGCATTAGCAAAATAAAAAACAAAAATTAGACAAATTGTTAAACTCCTTAAACTTGTTTGAGTCCCCACTGCAACCTGGCAGTAACAGAATCTTCATCTCAATGGGTAACAGCTTGAGGGTGTAGCAGTGCCTGGCTCGAAGGCAATTTACAGTCTCTCCTTCTTTGCCTTTGCTGCTCGAGAAGTCTGTCTGTGAGCCCATAGGACAGTATTTTCCATACTTAGCTTTGCCATGCAATATTATGTGGATACTGAGGTGGACAGTTTTGTGGTCAAACCAGAAGATAAATAGAACACTGGAACTGGCTGCCCAAGGAGATTGAGCAGTCTCCTTCTCTGGAGATGTTTTAAACCCACCTGGATATGTTCCTGTGCAACTGGATCTAGGTGATCCTGCTGTGATGGTGGGATTGCACTGGATGATCTTTTGAGGTCCCCTCCAATCCCTAATGTTCTGCGATTCTGCGATTTTGTGAGCACTGTAATGAACACGGTGCAGTGACAAAAGGAAAATGCTTGCCTAACTTTGTCAGCCTTTCTAAATTATTTCTTTGTTACCGTAAGTTTAATTGCAAAGTCTGTTTTATAATAATGCTTAATCAAGCATCCTGACAAATAGAGTGATTCAGTAATTGTTTTACATTATGTAAAATGTAGCATATCTCTGAGTTTAGAATGTTTAATGATCACCTTGGTAACCTTAACAAAGGAGTGGCTGGGCTCTTTTTCAAGTGTGACTTTGGAAGAGAATATAAAGCTTTTCTATATCCTATTAAACTGGCACGCACCACATTATTGATTATATATGCACAGTTAACTTTTCTTATCCAGTTCTGTATTACAGCTGGATTAAAATTCTCTGAAATCCTTTATGGTATATCCTGGTGTTTAGAATGTTACTGCCTCTCTGAATACCCTTCCTAATAGTTTCTGGTACAGAATTTTATCCTATGAAATGCATTAGCCCTAACAGATGCATTTACATATTATTCTTTTGTGTTCTGTCCAAATCCATGCACAGCTTAGACTACACATCTTTTATGCGGTGTTAAGCTTTTTCTTTTATCATTAGTGTGTTGTCTGTTGTAGAGAGATGAAGATATTGTGCAACAGATAAAGGAAATGAGGAAAGTGCTGCATTTCCCATGGCATTCTCTAAATGGCAGCCACTACAATTCCTTTGTAAGATAAGAGAGGAGCCTGCCTTGGATGATGAGGACTGGGTTACGGATAAGTAACTGGATGTACACAATCCATGGCCCCTGATGGGAGGTACTCCAGTGCTAAGGGAGACGGCAGAAGTCATTGCTAAGCCACTCTCCATGGCTTTTTTTCTAAGTCATGAAGATCAGGAGAAGTGACTAGGGACTGAAGGGTCGCAAATATCACTCCAGCCTTCAAAAAGGGTGAGGAAGACCCAAGTAACTATAGACCAGTCAGCCTCACCTCCATCCCAGGAAAAGTGATGGAACAATTTATCTTAGACACTGTCTCCAGGCACAGCAAGGACAAGAGGGTCATTAGGGACAGTCAGCATGGCTTCACCAAGGGGAACTCATGCTTGACCAGCCTAACAGCCTTTTATGAGCATATAATGGCTAGATGATGGCAAAGCAGAGGATGTGGTCTACTGTGACTTGAGTAAGGCATTTGACACAGTCTCCCACAGCATCCTCACAGCCAAATTGAGGCAGTGTGGTCTGGACAATTGGGTAGTGAGGTGGATCATGAACTGGCTGCAGGATAGAAGCCAGAGAGTGGTGGTCAAATGGGCAGAGTGTAGTTGGAGACCTGTATCTAGTGGAGTTCCTTAAGGGTCGGTGCTGGGACCAGTCCTATTCAAGCTATTCATTGATGACTTGGATGAGGGATTAGGGTGCACTGTCAGCAAGTTTGTTGATGACACAAAGCTGAGAGGAGTGGCTGAAACCCCAGCAGGCTGTGCTGCCATTCAGTAGGACCTGGATAGGGTGAATTGCTGGGCAGGGAGAAATGTAAGGAAGTATTACAAGGGCAAGTGTGGAGTCCTTCATCTGGGCAAGAACAACCCCAGTTACCAGTATAGGTTGGGGACTGACCTGTTCAAGAGCAGTGTAGGAGAAAGAAACTTTGGAGTCCTGGTGGCCAGCAGGATGACCATGAGCCTGCACTGTGCCCTTGTGGCCAAGAGGGCCAATGGCATCCTGTGGTGGATCAGAAGGAGGGTGGTTAGCAGATGAAGAGAGTTTCTCCTTCACCTCTACTCTACTCTGGTGAGACCATATCTGGAGTATTGTGTCCAGTTCTGGGCTCCTCAGTTCAAGAGGGATGTGGAGCTGCTGGAGGGGGTCCAGCGCAGAGCCATGAAGATGATGTAGGTAGTGGAACATCTCCATTATGAGGCGAGGCTGGGGGAGCTGGGTGTCTTTAGCTTGGAGAAGAGGAGACTGAGGTGTGACCTCATTAATGTCTATAAATATTTGAAAGGTGCATGTCAGGAGGGTGGAGCCAGGCTCTTCTCAGTGTAATCTGGTGATAGGACAAGGCGCAATGGGTACCAGCTGGAGCAGAGGAGCTTCCATATAAATATCAGAAGGAACTTCTTCAAAGTGAGAGTGATGGAGCGGTGGAACAGGCTGTCCAGGGAAGTTGTGGAGTCTCCTTCTCACAAGATGTTTAAAACCTGCCTGGATGTGTTCCTGTGTGACTTGGTCTAGCTGATCCTGCTGTGGCAGTAAGATTAGACTAGATGATCTTTTCAGGTCCCTTCCAATCCCTAATGTTCTATCAATCTATGATAAGGAAAATATGCCCAAGACAAAGCAGTAAGAGGTATGTCTGCATTCAAAATATAACCTTAAGGTTTTAAAACAAAAATATGAATGGTTCTACAAGCTGAATAGTGGTTGCAGCAAGTGGGAAAAACATGTAACTTCATTGTATGCGTGGGACTTGCTCTACTTCTCAGCTCTGAGAGTTTGGAAACTTGTAGTCTTTTTGCTGGAAGGTGATTAGTTATCCAAACAATTAGATTTGTGAATTACAATGCCTTGTTTGGGTACCTGTGCAGAGCTACGGTAGCTAACTTTACATTTTGATCTTCTCAGCAAGTTGGAATGACATTCCTGACCTGAGTCACCATCTGATGACACAGAGGGCATACTGGCTGCTCACAGTTCAAGAGCGCTGGTTTGTGGATACAGTGCCTGGACTTTGTTCTAGGTAAAGAAGTAAGTTTTAATGATTCTATGAAGGAATCACTCTGAAAAGCTCTGCCACTGCATTCCGAATTTCTGTTAACTCAGTAATTTCCAGATCATATTTCCTCATCTTTGGGGATTTGGCTTAGATGATCTTTTGAGGTCCCTTCCAAATCCTAACATGCTTTGATTCTAACATTCTGTGGTCTGAAAAGAAAAAAAAAAATACAATTTTTTATTGGCATTCTCGAAACCCCAAAGTTAAATAGGTTCTTCTGTGGCTCACGGTACATAAATAATACAAAAATTTGCTTTTAGACTGTAATTAACAATCCTCTAAATGCCTTAACTGGAATCCTGCTCCTTTCTCCTATTGGTAGGTCAGCTTTCCAAAGCTAATAGGAATGAAGTGCCCTAAAAACAATTAAGTACATTCGTAATGTGATATAGTCACTTTTAGAGGGACCACTCAAGTTCTCTTGTTCCTCTTGATGCAGCTTTCATTGGCAGAAAAATTACCTCTTGTAGAAATATGAAAATCAATTAAACAAAAATGAGTTATTTCTAGAATTCAGATATTTTTCCCGTGTAAAAAGAGTGATTGTTAAGCAACACTTTGCATGGGATGTGTGCCAGTTATCAAGCTGATTATAGCACAGTCACTGAGAAGGTGGCAAAAGATTGATCCTTCACTTTGTTATCAAGGGGTTTTGTCCTTTATGAAATGAGCAGTTTGTACCAAAACTAACAAAGGTTTTTCTTTCATATGTAGAAGGTAGCAACACATGCAATCATATCTATTTGCATGGGAAAATTCATCATTTAGCCCTATTTCACTACAGCTGTGTTGCAGAAGGAAAATCAGTGTGTCGAGTGGAGCAGCACAAAAAGCAGACCTGAGCCATGACTGTGATCACTGTGTCATGTTCCATTTTCCTTTGGATTATCTGTTTGATAGGGCTGAAGGTGCTGATTTCTGTTGTAAGCTAATTGGTAGTATAACCATGTTATTAGCAACCAGCATATCTGCTAGCTCAGCTAACCACTAAGGTTAAATCACCATATTCAGCATCAACATGCTGGCACCTGGTTTTGTGCTGTTTTGGTATGTTCAGTAAGAAAAGTGCTGCATATCTTGCAAGTAAATATTAATACTTGGTTTCTCACTTGTGCTTGAACGTGAAGACAGTAATATGCTTTTTTTCTATTCATCCCCATAGCACACTTTGTTATTAGGAATTCATACATGAAAACATTTGTACAATTTTTCCTTATGAAAGATACTCTGTATTGATTAGGGCTGGGAATCTATGTAGGTAGGTTTGGCTTTGTGGATAGAAAAAAATGAAACGATGTGTTTTATTATTACTGTTAAAACCATCTATATAAAATAATTTCTAATGGTTTTATATTATCTGTGGTAGGCAATGCTTTAATGACAGGGATAAATGACAAGGGTTTTCTGTGACAAACAGAAAATACTGATTTCCATGACTTCATAGAATCATTGAATCATTAAAGATTGGAAGGGACCTCAAAAGATCATCCAGTCTAATCCCCCTGTCACAGCAGGATCACCCAGACCAAGTCATACAGTCAGCCTGGGTTAGAAGGGACCACAGGATCATCCAGTTCCAACTCCCCCGCCATGGGCAGGGACACCCCACCCTAGGTCAGGCTGGCCAGAGCTTCATCCAGCCTGGCCTTAGACACCTCCAAGGACAAGGCCTCCACCACCTTCCTGGGCAACCCATTCCAGGCTCTCACCACACTCATGGTGAAGAACTCCCTCCTCACATCCAATGTATGTAGCAAAAGCACAGGGTGATGTAAATTTTAATGGCATAAATTCGTATCAATGGATTTCAGTCTGCCTAAGCTGATCTGTTTTAATCCATGGATCTGTTCTGCTTCCAAAACCTGAGAGCAATAGCAGTCACTTTAATTTTTCTGTCTTGCAAAGGCACAAGGGCAACAGAATCTTCAAATGTGTGTCAGACAGTTATTTAAAGATGTTGCTGAGATGCTGCTGATTGCTGAAAAGGTGAACTGGAACCAGACAATTCAACATTTGCAGGCAGAGGTGCCCTGTAAATTAATATTAAATCTCAAGAAATATAAATAGAAAAAAAGGAAACAGACACTATAAGCTGAAGAAAGCTGGTAAAAAGTGGTTCAGTCTTATCAATGTTAAAGATAAAAAACCATGCTGGATGGCAGAGCTTTAAAGCAAAAGTGTGAGCACAGATAGCTTTGGAATGATCAGAGAAAATGACAATTTTTTTTTTACTTCATATGCATAACAATGAAAACTGAAGCAAGGTTGTTGGGAAATAACACCCCTGGGATGCATGTAAATACAAAAAGCTTAGAACTCAGAACAAAGCCATAGGGAATTCAAAAATGCACAAGTAAGGTAATAAAAAAGGAATTATTTATGATCACTAATTGAGAGCATTGGCAGGGGTACTAGAAAAATCCAAACACACTCCACAAAGGTTGAATTTTGAGGAAATTCTTCCAAGAGATTCAGCACTGAAAAAAATCTGCTGCCTGAGAGGACACAGAAATCATAGAATCATTAATCATGGAGCGAAGATCACCATGTTAATATCTAACCCACAGTCAGTAGGAAAACTCTGTGAAATCACTTAACGGTCATTGTCAGTAACAAGAAGAGATACCAGAAAAGTGTGAGACAAGTTTTAATTGGGTTTTTCTTTTAGAATAATGTATTTGCATGCTGTGTAGAAAAATATAGTCAGAGTGCTTAGGACAAAGCCTGTCCAAGGCTGTCTCGTAATTCTCTGCTGCTGTCCAGACACCTCTTTTGTCTGCTTTGCCAGCTCAATTCTTCACATCCCTCGCAGCATTTACTGTGTCTACCCTAAATGAAAACCATAAGAGACCCCTCAATATCTTGAATGTTCTGCAAGTGGGTTTGGCTACTTATTTTTGATCGAGCAGTCAGGCTGTTTCCTTTTCTTTGCGTACATGATGATTTATATATTTGAGTGTTCAGTTTGAAATAAGTAATGTAAAGGGGCTAAGTCAGCTTGTATAACAGTCTTGATCCTAAAAAGTGTTGATTTCTTGTCCCCTGATTTGCTGAATATGGAATAGTGAAGTTAAGAGTGATCAGTTTAGCTACCTTTTATCCTCTAGCTATGTTGTTCATTGCTGATCACTCCTTCCCCATTCTGATGTGGCCTTGATATAACCAAGAAGCTTAGTGCTTTGGGCTCTGGGGTGGTTTGTCTTCTGAATTACGCCATAATTCCAACGGGAAGTCACTCATAATAAGGGATTTCCAGCTGGAAGGCTCAATAGCTCATTTAATTTAGATTAATATAAATACTAAGCTGCAGTGGTGCTGCTCCATGATCCTGCCTTGTAAAATGATTATAATATGCTATAAAAATACGGACTTTAGCATCATTTTTTGATAAGAGAATAGAGCACCACATGGGTTATACCAGGAAGAGCCAGAAAAAAGGTCTCACAAATGCAAGGTCTCAAATTATTTTTTAAAAGATAACAACAACCTGTCTTTAAAAAATAAGAAAATAAGAGAACCACCATGAAAAGCGCCACATTCTTTCCATAAGGGATTTACTTTAAACACTGATTCACCTCACTCAAGTAGCATCACCTGTTACTTGCTTGACTCAGTAAGTTAAAGCTTTAAATAACTCCCTGGAAATTCAAACACATGTAGCAAATCATCTTTTCTAAGACTTTCTTTGACAGGTTTAATTGAGAGACCTAACTGTGCTTCTTACATCCTCCTGGCATGTGCAGTTTATAATAAAGTGAAAGGAGAAAATATCTGAAAGCTAAGGTTTAAGACTGCTCTAAAATTGAGCCTTACTAAATAGTTTGAGGGCATAGAATAAATTGGCAGTGTGTCATCAAAGGTATTTACAGAAAAAAATGTACATGTTGTTCTGTCTGAATCTTGGGTTGTTCAATGTGAGGAGATTCCTGCATTTAGAGTGAGTGGAGCCTCCAAGAAGTTTCTTCTGGATTTGCTAATGTGGTGCAATATATATGCATATAATAGTATATGGTTTTTAAAATATATATGTATATCCATATATAACATTTATACACATACAAAAATTTGCTGTTTCTCCTTGAAAATTGCATATGAACAGTGGAATACGAGAAGAAAGTAAAGAGGATGTATACAAAAATGTGTCAGGATACTTTTGAATATTAACTGTGGGAAGACATATAAGGCTTCACAGTGCAGTGAAAGCTTTTCATAAATTTCCAGTGGAATTCGTAGTCAAAGGTGGAAAGTGGAAGGTAAACACATTACATAGAGATTTTTATATTGTATTTGAAAAGAGATAGTAGAACACAGAAAAGCATCAGTCCTGACTTCTTGTTGTTTCTTGATTTTTCCTATTTTATATACTTTTAATGTTTTGCAATATCCAGGTTTGGGCGTGTAAGATGGGGGAAGCTCACGTCAACCCGCTTTGTTCTCTGTGAACATTTTATAATCTCATATCAGTCTCCCTCTCATATGCTGCTGAGGAGATCAATAGATGTTGCCTGCTGAGGATGTTATCTTTGGTAGCAACTTTTTAATTAAGTCTGTCCTGAGCTCAAAGAGCAATGTTTCACAGTGAAAACTCTTCATGTACAAAGCAGATCTGACATTTATCAATTACGCTTCATGGTATTCGGTGGAGAGATAGAACAATCGGGAGCCGCAGAACTGGTTTCCAGTGACGGCAAAATAGCTCAGATGCCCACATCAAATATATTTGCATCACTCTGTGCCCTTTTTGAACATGTTTACCAACAATTTTGTGAAGACACTAAGGAGAAATTGTCAATACTGAGACCAAATAGAGTACAGCAGACATGATGGAAGAAGTATTCAGTTTCTTATAGTTTTACTTTTTGCTGTCTTTATCGGCAGCCAATAAAAAACCCAAACCACTTTCATTTCTTCACTAGTATGACTATACAGTGAGAGTTAGTTTTGCTCTCCTTTAGACATCAGAAGGCATTTTCCAGAAGATGTTTTCTGCAGGCATTTGTACTAGCCCATAGGTCTATGAATTTGGCTTTCTCCTTTGCTTTTCAGGCTCAACTCCAGTTTATCAGAAGTGAGCCAGGTGCCGTACATGAATCTAGATGACATTTTTTCCTTAGGGAGAGCACTTCTCCAGACTGGTAATCTTGTGGAAGTGTTTCTTTTTACTGCCATCTCTGAACAATAGAGCCATTCTTTGCTGGAGAGGGACACCCAATGCTATGGTTAAGCACCTTAACTGCCCACACCAGAGTCCTTGATCATCTCTTATCCTGTCCAGTCACTCTTCTTTTGTCTTTATAGGTAAATCTAAGGGTATTTTCCAGAGACGTTACAGAATTTATGCTTTCAGGTAAAGTCTTAAAAAATTTAAATCTTTCTAAAATGTCAAATGAAAAGATATTAATTGATATTCCTCCTGTATCTGTGTTACTTTCTTCTTTGGTTGTAGCAGGGATTACTGAATTTTTGAGTATTTCACTTGAACTCTGTTGGTGCTTCATGATAATAGTCAAGCTAATATTTTTAAAAAAACACCCCAAGGACAGCCGATTCTTAATACTAAGTGGTTTTGTTTGTGTAAGCTGCTTTTACAGGACATCTAGGAAGAATTTCTCTCAGTCTATTTTTTTCTCTATTGAAAAACTGTGGAGGTTTCAAGAGCCACTATGTTTTAGTAAGACCTTCTAAAGACATCTTAATTCCCAAACCCCCTTGAGAGCCTGTGTGCTTTCCAGCAACAATGCTTCTGCCTCTGTTATTACTGTTTATTTTTGTTGAAGGAGACACTAACGTCAAGAAACAAATGGCGATCTCTCGCAGCAGTCTGATTCTATTAAGGACAGCTGTTATTGTGGCTGCAGCAGTGTACAAAGCAGAGGATATAATTTTCTGCTGTGGTCCACTGATTGCTTTGCTCATCCCTGCTGGTGACAGATTAGCTTTGCAAGACACCCATAGGTCACCAGCCACCCTTTTTGTATTTGTAGTGGTCAGTACTGGGGAGAACAATTTTAAATTGAAAATAACACTTTCTTTTGTTGCCTTCTATTTTAGGGACCGAGAATTCTGTGGCAGAGGTGTCGCAGGTCATCCTAAAGGTACACTAGCAATGCTGCATCCAAGAGCTTCTATAGGAACACTGGCCTCTCATTATACCTGCTGTCAGCTGGTCCCATCTGTCCATGACATTTATAAAATTCTTTTCATAAAAGATTTAAGGTTAAGAAGTGTTAAGAAAAAGTGCACTGCCATGGTTTACTAATGAAAGATGGAAAGGTTATTTTATTATCAAATGCACAAAGGAAAGTACTTTTCTTCATCTTGGCTGGATGTTTTCTTCATAAAGCACAAAGGCTCTTGTCTTTTATATTTCATTTTGATCAGGTTTTCCTCAAATATTTCTAATTAAATACTCTTTTAAACCTTATTGAAGAAACATCAAAGTTGTATTTTATAACAAGATGAGATATTTAAATTCCATACAGACTCTGTAAGGTGCTTTTTGCAAAACCATCTTAAACCCAGTGAAGTTGGTGTATGTCAACAAAAACTGAGAAAAGGAACTTATGAGGTTGACAAGTGGACAGTCTTTCTCTTAAGGGCCAACCATACAGAAGTAGTGAAGGACAGAGTAATCCTTTTTTTTCAATTCATGGAATGTGTGGTGCTCCAGGAGCCAGACCAACTGCAGGAAGCAACAACAGGCAGGACTTGGTGTATCTCTGACCTGGTAGGACTTCATTTTTCTTTTGGAGTCTTGACTGCGGCAAGCAAAGCATTCTTGTCTCTTCACCCTGTCTGTCTCAATGACGGAGCAGGACCTTGACAAGGCTTGGAGTTGGTAAGTGTGGTGGGTTCAAGACCACAATTAAAGATAAAGGAAAAGAAAACAAAGCAAGTAGGTCTCGATGAGATCTCAGATAAAAATTGCCAGACAATGGATAGCTTAGGGAAAATGGAAAAGGGTTGATTAACTCTGTAACTGTACACAGAGAAGAAGAAAAGTTAAGCAAGTTAGTGCACACAAACTGGAAACTGTGTCACAAATGTCATCGTATATTCTGACAAAAATACAAAAGAGTTTGCTATTATATTGGTCCTTGCTTTTTTACGTTAGAGACCTGGGAAAAGAAAATGTCAGTCAAGTAGAGATGGGTACCAACACCTTCTCTGTTATTCATGTGTCACCACTGTCTGCAGACACTGGCACCCTTGGCTATCCAGATTGTTGAACTCTTCAATTCTTCAGTGCAGCTTCTCCAGCTCAATGCTGATTGGACAGGCCTGATTCCTCAGGACCTGAACTGCATCTCTTGATGCAGGAGACATGCTTTCAAAACAGGACCCAGTTTCTGTCTTGCATGCCCAAGGTTTAAGGATTCTCAAGTCCTTCTGTTTTCTTCAGCTGAGCACAAAGGAATTCTCCTTCTCTCCCCAATATTCGAGGATTCCCAGCTTTTCTCAGTGACACAAATGACAGACAGTCTCTCTTCCTGCTGATCACTACTCTCTAAGATGGTGGAGACAGCCACATGGCCCCAGCTACATTCAGGACCCAAGACGAAGACCGACCGCATGGCCATGTCAGCAAGGACACCCCCCCCAACTCTGCAAACGTGGCCGAGAGGGTTCTATGACCCTCATCTCTCCTCTCTCCTCTTGTCTCAGCTCCAGGGGTAAAGGGTAGAATCCCTACAGCTAGCCACGGGTCACTGAATCACTGCTCCGTGGGTGGGTGGAAGTTGGCACTATTCCTTGCTTCTCCAATCCATAGTGCCAGCTGGCTCAGTAGCCATGGGGTTGCGTAAAGGGCAGTCTCCATCCCATCATGCCCGCTCTGTCCCATCTCTGACGGGGAAGTGGGGCTAGGGGCAGCAGAGATGTGGCTGGCCATCTTCCCTTCGCGCAGTGTGTGTGGGGTGCTGTGCACGAGGCTGGAGCCCTGTGCTGGGCTAAGAACCCTCAGCAAAAAAAGACACAGGGCTGGATCATCAGCCCTCTTTTATCACCTAGTCCACTGCCCAGAAGGTCACTGGTCACTGGGGCCAGGGGGTCCTCTTAAAGCAACATGCACCCTTTTTTCCTCATGAAAGCACAAATCTATACATCTGAAAATTCTGGTAATTCTCAGACTGCAACAGTAGGTATGCCTTCAAGAAGGGAGTGCTTGACCTTGAGGAAAATGTGCTGTGTCTGAGCTCACTTATTCCTAGTCTCAAATATACTCTAGCCCTCCTTACCTTAAAGAAAACTGGGAACTTTTGCCAAATATGTTTTGATCATAATAAATAAAAGACTTGTTTGGGAGATGAGTACTGTTCATCTCCAGATACATTTAGAGTCAATGAACGTTCAAGAATATCTCGGCTCCTCGCCAAGTTACCATTCTAATAGAGTTTGACAAAAGAAATCCAAAAGAGAGCCAAGAAATGTGTCTGTATTGTGGTAGAGACTTACTTATCAGCAGTGCAGTTCAGGATTTCTTGGCCCATACTTCATTCACAATAGAACCAATCTAATGGATACTCCTGCCAAAAATTGTTATCAGCTTTCTTGGGGTGTTGAAGGCTGCTAGTGCACCAATTGTGTCTCACTATCTGCGAGGAGAGAAGTCGTCTTGTAGGAATTTCATGAAGATCCTTTCCTGGGACTGATGCAGAAAAGGATTTTGATGAGCACTTTATTTCCATATTTTACTTTACTTCTATAAAACAACAAAGAGAAGAAAATATGGATTATCAATATACCAAAGACATCATACACTGAAAGTTAAATTAGCAGCCCAGCAAAAATGGCTTTGTAAAACCTGCAAGCTTTAATAAAAGTGGGGAGAGGCAGTTCATGGAGCCTGCACGGGCTGACTGTGCTTTCAAAGCCACTCTGGTTTCCTGGAAGTTTTTCTGGTTCTGGGAGGAACATAGAGAAATGCTACTCATTTTAAAGTGAGGAGTGTAACCATAATATTTATGAGTATGAGAAAAAAGGCAGTTCTCTGTCTTCCTTTGAATTTTTCAGAGCTTGTTAAAAAGTTATCTTCAGAGTGAGCCTGGTTTGCTCTACTTAGACTTTTCCAATCCTCAATTCCAGAGTGGAAAACTTCTACCAGACATGTTGTCATTGTTTGCTGAGTACATCATACGTTTATGTATGATTTTCCTTTTGGACTAAAATTAAAACTTTTAACCTTCTTCTGTTCATGAATTTCTTACTATTATTTGGGTGATGGATACATGAACAGGAAAACAGCAAAAAATATTTAAATCTATTTCTGTTAATATTTTTGAGTTTGATTCCTTCTAACAATCAGGTGCTTTGTATCCAGGAGGTCATTTTTGTCCTGGTGCTACAATGTCCATAAGTCACTGCCAGAAGTAAAAGAGTTAGACAGATGAAAACAATATTACAGGTCCCATCCAATTTCTTCAATAGCTCTTTAGCCACCTCTAATGTGTATCTTTAATTTTAATCTCTTCCAAAAGTTAGTCTACTGAAAAGCTCTGGCACAACTAAGTGGGATTATATGATATTTTAATCACTCTCTACAAGCTTTATAATATCGTGGGGAAATTATTATGGGATAACTAAGAGGATGAGCTATGCAAATCTGCTTTTCTGTACGGGATTTTCAAATAGTGCTGTTGGACTCTGGGTGTCTGGATAGGAAAACAATTTAAATTCAACAGCAATTGCAAACTATCTGCAAAGAGTTTTAATATTCACTTCAAAGCTGACTCCAGTGAGTCACGGAGAAGATTTTAGTAATTCAGAGTCTGTTCAGCTGAAAGCACAGAAAACCTTGAGTTTGTTTGAGTAAGGAGACGTGTGAACACTTTTGCGGCAAACCTTCCAGCATTCTGCTGCAGAGTAATCCAAACGTGCCTCTGCACTGCTGTGGATTGTGTGGATTTTTTGACCAAGAACTATTTTATCTTACACTCATTTTTTATATTAGCCAATACATATTCAGCCTTTCTTTTTAAAAGTTACCCAGGTTGTATTAATGGTTCAGACTGACTCATTACTTTTGTTTCCAATCCATTTTGTTTCAGCAGTCATCAGAGTTTGTTGAGGAATTCCTTCTGCAGTTTCATCAGGAAGTTAAGTGATAGTCAGCAGTCTCCTCTGTAGAGTTTTGAAAGTTCAGGAAGAGCTATGACATGCAAAATATTCTTCGGGCAACCGCAAGCACATTTTTAATAATGTGTTCACACTTGGTGCCTGCATAAGGAAATGTCCTCTCAGCAAGCTTTTTTCTAAAAGTTTTCTTTTCTGACCTACACACCAAACTCTCTGGCTGTGTGATACAGCATGTGGTATCTATGTCTTTAAAGATTTGTATTTTAGAGTAATAAGCAGACTTGGGGAGTAAAAAACAGTCAATGTGATTTGTGCTTACGCGTGTTCTCCACCTGTCTGATCACCTTGGGTAAACGAAACTAGAAACATTGCACATGCTGCAGAATTCAGAAATTTCATTACTAGTAGTCCTCAAGTACTGAAAATACTTTTGAAATTGTTTACTGAAATGATATTTCTTTTCCTTAGACCATGTGGGAATGCTTTGTATGCTGTTACATTTCCAACAGTTATTTTCTGGAAATCCTGCCTCAGGCAGTCCAGTGGGGTAAAGCTCAGAAAGAGACTTTAAAATCTCAGTTAAATGGCCTAATTCTGTGTAGGTATGAACTTCTTCAGTATCAGTTAAGTCAGTGCCAAAATACTCATCAGCTTTACAAATGAGGACCAGTGCCTACCAGTGGAAGTTATGGGTTACGGTGGGCTGTACAAGGTAACCTATGTCCTCTTGTAACAGAATCTTGTAATTTGCAGTCTGAATAATGAAGATTGCAACAGATTAATTGTGAAAATGAATGCAAATGGAAAAACAAACACAGTGTCATCACTGAATGTATCACTTCCAGGAAAAAAAAAAAAAAAAAGAGTTATATTTGCAAAGAATTTATTCTTTAGGCTTCAACATACACTCTTTTTTTTGCAATTATTCCAGTCACTGCTGAGATGCACCCGTGCAGCACAGTACTTTTAGGCAGGAAGTGAAGAAGAAAACTTTTTCCAGTTGAAGCTGCAGGACCAATTTTGATAGTAATTATCTGAGGTTGGGTCAGCTCACTGGATGTTATTATCTCCTGCCAAACTAAAAATGAAATTTATGAAAAATGAAGCCTGTAATGAGCCTAAAGTGGTTAGATCCCAGTAATGGAAGTCACCAAGAACTACAGATCTTCTTGCTGCAGAAGCTATTATTTGGTGGTGTGTCTTCCGAGTCACTATGAAGGGAAGAATTACAGTTAAAGATTTATTAACACCATGTGAGTATCTCTGTCCAGCACTGTTGTGTCTCCTCCTATTAGGAAACCTCATGGTATCCTGTAACCACGTAGGCTGTAGGTGTCAGATGGGGTGGGGAAAGGGGAAGCAATGCAGTTGCAGATGTAGATCCCTTAGCTCTTTGAAAGCTCATGTTGGTGTGTGGCAGTAGTCCTACAACTGAGTGTATTGCTTGTATTAAGCATTATTTTAAATTATGGGTTTAATGGATTGAAAATATCTTCCACTACCATCTATCCCCAGGAATCACATCATTTTCCTTGATGTGTAGTGGTTTTTTCTGTGATTTGTCAGCTATTGGAAGAAGAGGAGTGTTTCTTCACATTATATATAGCTTTATTCTTGCTTAAGCACATTCTGGCCTTTTGCCTTTTTGAACAGACTGCCATAATATAAAATACAGTTTGGGCTCTGAAGAACTGTGGTTTCTCCTGTAGGATATGTTTTTCCAATTAGATATTTCTAATGTACACAGAATCACAGAACATTAGGGATTGGAAGGGACCTCGAAAGATCATCTAGTCCAATCCCCCTGCCAGAGCAGGATCACCTAGACTAAGGAACACGTCCATGTGGGTTTTAAACATCTCCAGAGAAGGAGATGCATACACATAGAGCTCTGTCTCAAATACGGTTTGGTTACTTAGACTCCAGTTGAGTCTTTTAAATTTTCTTTGTTAAGATGAACAGTCTGAGCTTTTAAATCTGTCATTCAGGCTTGTTTCCCCAATTTTAATAATTTTTATGGCTCTCTACTAATCTTTGATGATCCGAGTGGTGCTGAGCTGAAAGCCATTGTGATTTCCTGCACCTCTCAGTTCAGGAACTTGTGATCAGTGAAAACAGATTGTATTTCAACATCTCTGCAATCTCAGTCTCATGGAATAGCCCCAAGCCAGGTGTTGACAATTATAAATAGAAAGGTTATTTGGACCTCTTTAATTTGTGATGGAGATTGGTCCATATTTCACTATACAGTGATTTAGTCTTTTGACCTACTTTTGAGTTCTGTAACAAGCATTATTCAACTAAACTGTATGGGAACCTCAAATTATTGTAAACATATTCTCCTAAATTTTATTCAGAAAAGCTTCAGGACCTATGTAATATATCTATGGAGTGATGCAGTATGTGTTTCAACATAAAGCAGAAATGACTCACAAATACTAATACGTAAGATTCAGAGGTAGTCTTTGTTCAGTGAATTCTCAGCGGTCTTGGCACACCTTGACTTAAATCTCATATCAAGCTGTCTTTCATGTATGTGATTTAGAAACTGCAGTAGATCAGAACTGTGGAAAATACATCCAGCTTTCATCACTGACTTGTCAATGTAAGGAGAAGTGACACGACAATAGCACATCCCAGCATGTTTGTTAGGGATTCTTCACCCATGGAAAGTGTAATCCTTACAAACACAGAAACTGTGTGATTTTCTAGGAGCTTAGTGGAGCTCATGAAAATTAAATGCAGAAAAGATGGAGTGAGTGGAAAATAAAGTAGTTTCCTCATCACTTAGATGTTTGGGTTAATTTCAGGATAAAGCTTTAGCTGAAGGAATAAACTCTGTTCTTATTAAATAAAAGAATACCTGACTTTTCTGTGTTCGCAGCAATTGTGAGCTGTTGTGTGCAGAGCTTTACTCTAAGCATGTTCATTTGAATGAATTGTATTTACTTGGAGAGGATTCACAACTTTAACAGCAGCATTTCTGGTTAAAATGCTGATTTGCATTAAAACAAATTTTTGAAAACGGTGTGTTGTTCTGGATGTTACAGTTCACCAACAGAAACTGCCCAGGGCAGTGGCAGAGTCACCAACCCTGTAGCTGTTTAAACATATGGACCTGATGCTCAGGGACATGATTTAGTGGTGACCTGGGTCAAAAAGGTTGGACTTGATGGTCTTAAAGGTTTCTTGCAGCAAAAGAGATTCTGTGATTTAATGTCACTGTTGATTTCTGCTATCAGCAGTACGAGATGTCATATGATGTCTTAGTAGACAGTTCTATATAATTGTAGTAATGTAATTTTGTGCTTATAGGTCAATTAATGCATTTCCCCAGATACTATTATGTCCAAAAGTATTTATTAAGTATTTAAACTTCCACAATATTTATAAAAGCAGTGAATTTGTCACATCTATGGCAAAATGCAATTACATTTATTTAATTTAAATGTACAATTTTAATTCAGCACGAACACCTTCAGTGAGGGAAAATGGAGACCAGATATTTTAGGTTAATTTCCCCTATTGCAGTGACAGTCCTCACAATGTTCTTTGCCTCTTATTCTCAGCACAGCCCTGGGAAACTGCTTCAGCGGATCCCTCTGTGACCCAGCAGCAGTAATGAATGCAGTGGTTCTTTCAGTTGACCACTTGAATGTGCTCAGTTAATATTGTCTCAGTTTTAATCCTGACAACACCACTCATCCTAAATTTTCAGACATATTAATCTGAAGTACTCTAATTCTTCAGTTCTTATTTTTCAGGTGCCCGAGTGACAGTGAACCTCACTTCCTACGAGCATGGAACAATGTCAATAACCTTAACTCTGGATGATAGCTTTTGTTAACAAATGGTAAGAAAGCCTTTTCCTACAGTAGTTCTCAGGTCACTTTTGCACTGCTGCAGTAAACTTATTTCCAGTGTCTGCCTCTAGGGTGTTGGTTTTGACTCTGCTGGTCGTTGCCATAGGAGCACGTACCCAGGTATGGCAACAGTTTAAGGTAGAGCTTTCCAAGAGCAACAGTGAATCATTTAGGTAATTTATCATCTGCCACCAATCACCTTTTATTCTGTAGTATTTTATAGTATTCATATTAGCTCCTTAGCCCAGTCCTGAAATAGTCTCAAGACAGATTTATTGATTCAAAATGTATGTGTGCAGGTTTCTTAAATTATGTGATGGGCTGAAGCTGCACCAACGTAATCTTATCAGCATTCAGTGTCACTGGCTTTTGAAAAAAAGTAAGCAAATGCATGATAATGAGATGAGATAAAAATTCAATCAGAAGAGTAAAATATTTTTCTGATTGTTTTATTCATTTTCTCTCTCACACAATTCCCTCTCCTAAAACGCCATGTCTTGAGTAGCCACTTCTGGGCATATGTTCCAAAATACACAAAACCTGGCACATCTGAGTGCAGAATTTTGAAATTACTAGTGAGGACTGCGTATGCCTTGACTTAAATCTGAATTGGAAATAGCTCAAGTAAAGAATAACAATGTCATCTGTGGAGATTCTGATGTAAATAGAAAGGGATTTCAGAGCAGAGTCTTTTATTTTACATTTTATTCATAACTGCTACAGAACTGTAAATAACTTTGCAAGGGATGTTTCTGATTAGAATTAAAAGGAGAAGTTATACAAAACTGGAAATGTTTTGAAGAAGTTCCCCACTTACCTGTTTCTTCTGTCTTTTCTTCCTTCCAGGAAAATAATTGGAGTTAAAATTTTCACTAAAATGTTTTTTCTTTCCTAATTTGGCTCTTCTTCCCAGTATTTTTTCTTTCATTTTATCACTCTTTTCATAGAACTAGAAGAGGGAGGCAACCAGTGAGCTTTGCTTTACACGTGTAGTTGAGCTCCTTTGGTAGGTCATTTTCTATACATCCTTTTCTCCTCTATTCTTAACATGCAGCTGCATGCTTCCTCACCAGATTTGTTGGGAAGAGAGCTAATGACAGATGTGAGGATGAGTAAGCCCAGTGTGCTTGACAAATAGATGCCGAACAATTTACTCGCTGCCTCGTGTACCTGCAGCTTTGTGATTTTGAAGATTTGAAGCTTTTGGGTAGTTATCGGGGCTCATAGGTGGTTTCATAAACCTGTGGAAAAACTAGAATGTGATTCAAGCTACAGCTAAACTCCAAATTCACTGAACAGCTTGCTGTGTTCTTGGATCCTTGTTCTGATTGCTGAGATTGAGTGTTTGACCAGGCCACATCACAGTTCCCTTTCAGCCCATGAGCAGAGAATACCTTTCCTATTAAATGACTAGTAAATAGAAGTTTCATCTGTGTTTGGTATTAGCAGGCAGAGGGATGTTCATCAGGAAGAGTCCCACATTCTGCAATTTAGATATAATATTTAAAGTAAAACACATAAGCCTATATCATTAATGGTGATGAAGGAGGTGGAGCACCTCCCTTATGAGGAGAGGCTGAGGGAACTGGGTCTCTTTAGCTTGGAGAAGAGGAGACTGAGGGGTGACCTCATGAATGTCTACAAATATTTGAGGGGTGGGTGTCAGGAGGGTGGAGCCAGGCTCTTCTTGATGTCATCTAGTGATAGGATGAGGGGCAATGGTTATAAGCTGGGACATAGGATGTTTCATATAGTTATCAGAAGGAACTTCTTCACGGTGAGGGTGACGGAGCACTGGAACAGGCTGCCCAGGGAGGTTGTGGAGTCTCCTCCTCTGGAGATGTTTGAGACCCACTTGGATCTGTTCCTGTGTGACTTGGTCTGGGTGATCCTGCTGTGTCAGGGGGATTGGACTGGATAATCTTTCGGGGTCCCTTCGAATCCGTAATGATTCTGTGATTATGTATACATCTGTCTTACAATTTAGAAATTGTCCAAGTTTCCTTCTCCAGAGGAGCTTTTTCTTGTGTAGTACAAACTTTAGCTGTAGAAAGTTTTATGTCTCTCTCATTTCTATCCAGACAACCCAAACCATCACTGCTTTTGTAACAAAGAGTGTTCCTTTATGCCTACAACTTCAAATATTGTAGAAAACCTTGATTTAATGTTTATGTTTAATATTTTGTGACATTCTTTAAAGCAGTAAAACATCAAGGTGTGGACAAACTGTGTCAGCCATTTCTTGGCTATAAGTGTCTGTAAAATGCTTTTATAGTCATGGTCTTTTTCTGATCATCTTTGACAGCTTCAACCATAAGCAAATTATAGTCATAGGACACTCCTGGCTGCATAAATAACACATTTGATGCCATACAGATCAGCAAACTGGTACTAGGCAAAAGTAAATATTCAAAGAAAAGTTTTTGATCTTGCTTTGATAATTTTCTGTATTGTATTCCTGGCCATTTTTATGAAACTAATTTGATAAAAAATGCCAACCAGATCATAAAGGATAATTCCAATTAATGTATTAGTTATCAAACATTAACTTATTCTAATGAAACATAAATAAGATGCAACTAAATATAGGCGATGTAGGGAACATTTTTATTTCATTTTAAAAAATCCCACTTCCTGAGCGTACTGCAAGTACAAAACTACTTATGTTGTAGTTTGCACCTTAAGAGTTAGATTTCCTGTGCAATTGCAGTGTTTAAGAACATACATTGTTGTGATGTAGAAGGATTTCTGCAGTTACCGAAGTCCGTCTCGATCAGCCTTGGGTTTGGGTGCAGTGTCTGCTGTGTGCTGTGTTTATCATATCTCATGTACTTTTTTTTTTTACAATAATTAGAAACTCAGATCTTGTACTTGTCTTGCAATTCAGGTTGATGTTTTTATAGTGGTTATGTTCTGAATGCCAGCTGTACAGACAACAAACACCACAAACATTCCAAATTTGTCCAAAGTGATAAACAAATTGTTTGCCAGATTGGCCTCTTGGGTATGAGTTGAATTGTCTTCAAACTATTTAAAAGTGTGTGGGTTTTTATTTTTGAAGTGATGCTTGACTTTGTTACCCCACTATGAACAGAAAAAGTTTACACTTCTCTCAGTATGGAGAAGAATAAAAAATTAAGATAAATCCATATTCTCTATGGACAGAGAGAGATCGTATTCATTCATGTTCATTCAGTGAACATCTGTATTTTGTATCATCAGCTTCTTTCAGCCAAAATGTGTGAAATGCTTCTTTCTCTAGTTTAGTTGATCTCAGTTCAGGACACGAAAGAGCTGCTCTGTGCCAGCTTTTCAGATCTCCAGTTGGAATTCAGTGTGGTGGTTATAAGATACAAGAAAATGGAATATCATCTATGTGTTGCATTTCAAAGTATTCAGAACATAATGTGGTTCCCCCTATATACAATTTCTCTGCTACTTTCCACTGGGGTGAAATTAGCAGAGACAAGAAGTGATGGTTTGCTGATCTTAAAGAACAGCTGCATTTCTAGAAGGGCATAAGGAGTTCCCAACAGAACAGAAAAATTGTCTGAAGTAATTGAATTTTTAACATATTAATTCCAAGATCCAAAAAGCTGTAACTTGTAATATATTTGTTTTCACAAATGTATCATAGAATCATAGAATCATAGAATCATTATGGATTGGAAGGGACCTCGAAAGATCATCTAGTCCAATCCGCCTGCAACAGCAGGATCACCTAAACCAAGTCACACAGGAACCTGTCCAGTCGGGTCTTGAACATCTCCAGAGAAGGAGACTCCACAACCCCCCTGGGCAGCCTGTTCCAGTGCTCTGTCACCCTCACCGTGAAGAAGTTCCTTCTCAGGTTGATGTGGAACCTCCTGTGTTCCAGCTTACAACCATTGCCCCTTGTCCTATCACTACATGACACCGAGAACAGCCCAGTGCCATCCTCCTGACACCCACCCCTCAAATATTTGTAGACATTCATGAGGTCACCCCTCAGTCTCCTCTTCTCCAAGCTAAAGAGACCCAGCTCCCTCAACCTCTCCTCATAAGGGAGGTGTTCCACCTCTCTTATCATCTTTGTTGCCCTACGCTGAACTCTCTCCAGCAGCTCCACATCCCTCTTGTACTGAGGAGCCCAGAACTGGACACAATACTCCAGGTGCGGTCTCACCAGTAGAGTTTATGCTTAAAGGTATAACGGCCATTCCTCATTTTGCATTAATACACTGGCTTTCATCTGTGTTGAGCAGAGAGTACCCTGCCAGTAACATGAGTCATGCTTCAGGCACTCGGTGTGTGCACCACCTCTAGTTTTATACCAGCCTATAGAACTGCCAACAGGTTGTGCTTTACCATCGGTCCAGAAAGTTGCATCCGTATTTGTGGAACTGTGTTCTCAAGGATTCCAGTCAGTACCCAGTGACCTGACATCCCTGGAAATGTCATGTATGGAGGATTGACAGATGACAATCACAGCCACCAGAGGTATTGGATGAATTTATTACAGTTCTAACATGTTACAGGTTCAGTGCGAAGTTACTCTAGCTGAAAGTTCCTTATAATGCAGGATTCATAAGCTTCTTCAAATAAAACACAAATTAGCTCAAGCAGTATGGCAAATGTATTGTAGGCTAGTAAGTAATAGTTGTTATTTTCTCTTTCACTAATTAAAATCAAAGCCTGACCCAAGTATAACATAAAATTAATTTTCCAAGAACTTTCCAATTTAATAAAGATTTTTTCAGGGATCAAAGGTAACTCCTTCTGCAAATTAATAGAAAATTATTTTATTTTCTATTCATAGATGATTTCTTGAATTTGTGCCCATAAAATGTCTCTTTCCTATGTGGTGTTTTCTTGCCCTTTCCCAGTTCTGTGTTGTGGAGACTGCTCATGAATTTTGAACACTTGTGTTAGAATAATATTTTAATAACAATTGTAATGCTACTAGATTGTAGCAAGTGTCTTAAAAGCACCTTTCTCACACAAGTAATGTAAGTTTTGAAGAGGAAATCAGTTTCTTTTTAGATTACACATGTAATTGCACAAAAACAATGCAACTGCAAATGGACTTTCAGAGGTAACCACTGCCATTTGTGGGACCTGGGGTCTCAATGCCTACACTCTCAATGCCTTCTGTGACAGGGATCACAGCCATAACATCATTCTGCAGAGGTCAGAGTAGGAGGTGAGACATTTCTGAAGATATTCTGGCCATGTGGACAGTCCTCAATAACTGTTGATTTATAGAACTGTCTCTACTTTTTATAAAGCTTTCCAAACATCTGAATGATATGCCTTGTGTTGGAGTGTCTTGTAGGAGCATAACTGATGGCTTGTCATTATTGTTATTTATTAAAGGGTCACATGTTTTGGAACAGCTAAGAAGTACTTAGGTATGGGAGTACCTCAGTTAAATATGAATTAAAAAAAACCCAGGAGTACCTATGATAAATAACGATGTCTACTGGATGCTTATGTATAGAAATATATATGTGTATGTCAGAAATAGGCTTCTTGTTTACGGAACTAGGTCTGTGGTGTTTTCTGCAACACTTGTCCGTGGTACTTGTATCTGAAGCTCATTAATTCCTGTACTTTTATTCACAAGTGAATCTACCTGATAAAATATACTGTCCAAACAGCCAGATCTTCCCATAATCTGCCTTTAAGCATACTACCAGACACAGGCAAACCTAAAATGTGCACTGTTACCGTAAATGTATTAAACCTTCTGTCTGTGTAGCATTGTATTACAATAACAGACAGAGGATCTATTTAATGCAGTGTTGTGTCCCAGAAGCTAAAATGAGGACTGGAATTCTTTCAAAATTGATGCTCTGATATGATTTCAAATTAGTTGATGCTTGGTCACATCACTGTTAGGACGTAAATGTTCTCGAGACCATTGAACCCACTGTTTCCATTGTTTCATCTAAAATAGTGATTTTTTTTTTTTTCCCCTGCCTTTGTGAATATCTATGTTTGTAATTTTCGATTACACTTTCAGGAGGGTTATTAATTGAATTATTTTAATAACTGGGGTTCCTACATCCATAGGATCACACAGGCTTGGGATCCGACTCTTTATAAACTGATATACCTTTAAAAATAACATTGCATGATACAAGCAAGACAATCGGACCAGTACCTCTAACCTGCTGAGCTATTTTTTATTCTTTTATGGTATTTATTGCTCTAGCTATTGCAGAGCATAGCTTGGGGGGATGTGGAACTTCTACAGATCTTTTGAAGAAATGAGCACCACTTTCAGACACAACCTGTTACTACCTGTTCTACATGATTTCTGAGAGGCAAAAATGTGCTTTACAACCTTGATTTGTGAATCAGTTATCTTTATCTAGCTTAGTTTCATCAGTTTCAACTTCATACATTTTGATACTATGAAACCCTAAAAGCTTTGATTATTAACACCTAATAAGTGTTGACCAAGTTCTGTATTTATGTGGTCAATTTTTATAGTTTTTAACATGTTATAAATGGGCAAGGAGACCCATGATGGAATTTTTCTGGGTCATTAGTCCATCCTGGGCATGATTTGAGAGACTTAGAGTTTAATTTAGTCACCGTCTGTGGTAAAAAAGTAGAACTTAAGAAAAACAAATAAGTGTTAATTAGTATTAATTTGTCTGTAATGGTGATGGAGTTGGTTTGTTCATAGTTCTCACTCCATTCATCAATACAGAACCTCCAGAAACTGGCACGTTCTCTCTCATTTTTCTTCCAGAGGTGCTACAGCTTCATTTTGGACAAAGTGTAAGTGATTGCATTTGGGCAAGTCTGGTAAGATTAGTTACATTTTTAATCAAGATGTCAGGGAGGAACAGATGTAACGTGCAGAGAAGGTGTGTGTGTTGGAGAGATCCATTGCTCAAAAGCAGCTGCAAACACACATCCACGTGCTGCACTTTTCTTACCTACACTTATTGAAATACCTGTAAATAGGGGCTCTTTGTGGAAGCAATAGCTGGATCTGTTAAATATTTGAAAAGCTGAAAATTTAGTTCAGTGCCTAAACTTCAAGCCAGTATATTAAGCCTGAAGAACCTGTGTAGTACGTGGGAATGATTAGGCTATGTCTAAGCAAATTAATTCAAATGCTTTTGATTCCACCCACTGGACATTTTATCCCTGAAAGGAGAGATTAGAATCAAGGAGATTTTATATTGTTTTCCTCTGTGTAGGAATCAGAGTCAGAATGAGGAATGTACATACAGTTTTTCAAACTTCAAAGGAACATAATGAAATCGTGGATCATATTAAATGTAAGGGTGGAATCTTCCCCCATGTGAGGTTAATTCCACTAACCCTTTGGTGAGGAGGATCATGTGTGTTCAAGAGCTGGCACTAGCACAGGGTTGGAAGTGGTACCCAATGTTACACAATTATTAAATTCCCTGCTTCAAAACGTGTCCAGAGGAACAGTCTGTTGGCTGTTTCACAGCTAAAACATTGGAAACCACAGTCAAATTTTTGAACTTTTTATTGCTTTATGTTTCAAGATCTCAAATGTTGTGGCTGTGGTGTTAGAGTTTATCTTTGTCACAGCGTGGGAATTGCAGGATCTCCTCTGTGCTGATGAGTTAATTACTCACTTGGGCCTCCTCCAGCAGAGCACCCTGGTAGGGATGAATATAAACCAAACCTCTTCTGCCAGGTGTCAGCCCTTTAGAATAATGAACAACAAATTAAGGTCGTGTTGCTCATGTTGTTTTTTAAAAAGAAGATGGAGAGAAATCTCTCTAGCAATTACTTTATTAAAATGGTATTTAAATAGGCTAGATGTGTGGAGGGCATTGCAATTTAGACTGATTATATAAAATAATGAAACTCTCCTTTTTTCAGCCTTCAGTGAAATGGAATAATCAGCATTTGCCTGAACAAAATGTATTATTTTCCCATGTCCTTTCATTACTTCATTTGAAGTTGTGATTCATATATTATGGTGATTCATAGCTCAGCCTTACAAAACAGAGGTTTATTTTTAGAGTGTTACCTTAAATTAGTGTGACTAATAAGTGATTTTGAGGTACAGTGATTAGAGTGGTTCTGCATCTACTCGTTAGTATTTAATGTGTTTATACATGGCTTACCCTGACACTGCACAGTAGACTTTCTGAGGGGCAGGTGAGTGCTGGGTGTTAACCATGATGTATTAGAATCTTTAAATTAATGAATTATTAGGCCTAAAATGAAATGTGTTTTACTGCTCAGCTGAGAATCATCTTTGCACCTGACATCTGTTATGCAGCAGTAGGGATTATATTGATATCTTCACCGGGAGCTGTATTCTCTCTGAGGCCTTGGGCAATAGTTCAGTATGTGGTAGAGCTCCTCACTCACTGTTGGGGAATCAGATGGCACTAAAGCACTTTGTCACACAGTTTTCAGATGGGAGGAGGCTCTTTGAAGCTATCTGCAATGTGAATGCAAATAAAGTTAACAAAGCCTGGAAGACTGAATTAAACTGGAACTCTTCGAGGTGTGCCATACAAAAGTGTATTTATTCCTTCTTCTTTCCTACAGGGTTTTTCAGGATTTGAAATTCAATGTGTATGGCCAAAGGAAAATGTAGCTAGTCCTGGGTATTTTCCTCTCTTATGTACCTTTGGGACAAGAATGTGGAGCAAGGGTGTGCAGAGGAGAGATATTTTCCAGATCAGGGTGCTGGTCACTAAAAGACATTGGTGTGAAGAACTACAAAGACTGGTAAGAAAGCTTCTCTCTCTGTCTTTTTTTTTTTTTTATCCTCCCTATATTGTCCTACACAAATATTGTTTGTTTCCTGGATCTAGTTGTGTCCGCACCTCCAAAAGATAAAAAGAGATTGGGAAGGAAACCTGGGGGGATCTGGAAATTACCTTAATGCTTGAAATTCCCTGTGAGACGGTTTGACTTCTGACTATGCGTATAAAAGTTTGGTTGAGTGGAACTTAGCATCTTCAAGATGAAATATGTATTTTTGATTTAACAGGTTTTATGAAGCTTGTTACATGTGGTGACATATTGAATAGTTGGTGAAACTGATATTTAACTTAAAAGTCCCTTCAAAATTTCAGACTAAAAAAATCACCTCTGTGTCTAAGTTAATGTCGAGCATTGTTCCTTGCAGAGCTTTCATATTTTTCCACTTGTGAAGAGATAATTGCTGCTGTTGCGCCTCTCCTCTTGGTACAGTGTATATTATGAGCTTCAGTACAATCAATATCTAGAAATAGAGAAAAATTGCAAGGTTAGGGATTTTTCTTCTCCTCTTAGATTAATTCTTCTCCTTAGGCCGTTAAAGTGTATGTATGGCTGACATTTTGCTTTAGACTTAGTATCTGTATCTGAAAAACAGTAACAGGCACAAAAAGCTCCCAGAACATGAGGTCGTGGGCTGTCATTTCCTTTAAAGAGCAGCAGTGTGTTTGTTTTATGAGGATACTTTTTATCAGGGGACTGAAAGCCTTTCTTACTCCTCCTTCAAGGTGATACTTTCCCTACAGAGTGTTTGTAAGGGTCAGCAGGGGAAACAGATTCACTCCTGGTCTTGACAGCTTTTTGCTGCTTTACTTGCATTAAAGCATTGGTCACGTCAGTTTTCCAAAAGCAAACTTGTTTCTTTGTTGTATTTGGCTGGATGTTGAAGGTCCCTGAATCAATGATCAGTGAAGCTGAGGGTAATGTTGGGACTGCTGGAGAGGTTTGTTTCAACCTCTGTTGTCTGCTCTCTGCACAGATGTGTTGGAAGCATGAACTGCATAGATTAATTCAGCAAGTATTCTGACTGTGCCTAAGCTCACTTGAGCTTTCTTTTTAGTTGAGGTTTCAAGTTATTTCTTTTAAATCAAAAGCCATGCTGGTATTGCAGTAATAATTTTCACTAATAAATCTTTGCTGTGTTGAAGTACCTCACACGTCTGCAAGCCCAGGGTGCTGCAATTCCCTGCTGTGGGCCAGAGACATCTTAGGAGCAGCTGAGGGAGCCGAGGGTGTTTAGTCTAAGGAAAAGGAAGCTGATGGGAGACCTTGTCACTGACTACAACTACCTCAAAGGAGATTGTAGAGAGATGGGACTTGGTCTCTTCTCACAAGCAACAAGTGATAGGACAAGAGCAGATGGCCTCAAGTTGTACCATTGAAAGTTTAGGTTGGAAATGAGGAAAAATTTCTTTATGAAAAGGATCATCAGGCCTTGAATCAGGCTGCTCAGGGAGGGAGTTGAATGATCTTCCCTGGATACGTTTAAAAGTTGTGGAGATCTGTATCTTAGGGACAGGGTTTAGCAATGACCTTGGGACAATTGGGTTAATGGTTAGACTCTATGAGCTTGAAGGTCTTTTCCAACTGAAATGAAGACAAGGTCCCTACTTTGCCATTCATCCTTGCTCTGCTCTAAAGCCTGCTTGATGCTGCCTACGTGGCCTGACTCCAGTCGTGTCTGCCATGGAAGCTGGAGGCATTGTAAGACATGTGAGAAGCAATGTGGAATCCTGTGCTACCAGGGGAAATGGTTAGTTGCAGAGGGAGGAACTCAATGTCCTGTGGCCATCCAGGTGTGAAGTTTGTGCCAACGAGGGTTGGGTGCGTTTTCCATCACTGTGTCCTTTTATTTCCCTCCTTTCACTGGTCACACTCAGAAGCTTATAATTGTAAAGGTGGACAACATAAAACCGCTCCAAGATGCAGCAGAGTGAGCCATGTATGAAAGAGATACAAACCCATTAAGATGACACTGAGTCCCACAAACAAGTCTCAGCTGTTTTAATGTGAGCTTGGTGGAGTATTGTGTCCAGTTGTGGGCTACTCAGTTCAAGAGGGATGTGGAGCTACTGGAGAGGGTTCAGCGTAGGGCAATGAAGATAATAAAGGAGGTGGAGCACCTCTCTTATGAGGAGAGGCAGGGGAGCTGGGTCTCTTTAGCTTGGAGGAGACTGAGGGGTGACCTCATGAATGTCTATAAATATGTGAGGGGTGGGTGTTAGGAGGATGGAGCTGGGCTATTCTCAGTGTCATGTAGTGATAGGACGAGGGGCAATGGTTGTAAGCTGGAACATAGAAGGTTCCACATCAACCTGAGAAGGAACTTCTTCACGGTGAGGGTGACGGAGCACTGGAACAGGCTGCCCAGGGGAGTTGTGGAGTCTCCTTCACTGGAGATGTTCAAGACCCGCCTGGATGGGTTCCTGTGTGACTTGGTTTAGGTGATCCTGCTGTTGCAGGTGGATTGGACTAGATGATCTTTCGAGGTCCCTTCCAGTCCGTAGGGATTCTGTGATTCTATGATTCTATGGCCATGTTCTAATGAATCAGCATGGTTTCCAGATGAACACTGGTTCACGTGGCAATGTATTGGAGCATCAGCAGAACATGAAAAAGGTAGTTTATATGCTGATGGAAGAAGTGTAGTGTGAATGTGCACTTTGTATATGCATCTGAATATCCTATTCGGTTGCCACAAGGAAATTGTTCCCCACACTAGGTTTAGATATGACCATTTCCTATTTTACGGTCAGAATAGTTTGGTAAAAAGGAAAATCCCTTTTATGAACATTCTGAGTGTTCTGTGATGTGTGTACCTTGTGCCACTTCAACCACTAAGACTGGAATTTTGGGGGACTGTAAAATCATAAATGAGGTCAAACCGTGTAACTGGAATGAACAGTTAACCTGAGCACTGCTGCCGCTTGTAGTCCCATCATTTACCTGGGAGTGAGGTAGACAGTGCTTTCCTCTAACAGTGGAATTGCTCCAAGAACACTTTTCCAAGCCTTTTCAAGCTTTTATTTATTGCATTCACCTCAGGATCATGAATAAAACAAACAGTAAAAGATGCAACACCGTTCTCACAGTAAGGTCAAATATAGAGTGAAATCCAATGCTCTGCAGGAGTCCAGCACAAGTTATAACCCCCAATTAAGACATCAAAGTAGATTTAAGTGGAATTTATTTGTTGTATAAGAATTGAACTATGAGTTTCACCTTTAGAGAGGCAGTCTACAATGAACAAATGCTGGGCTTGAACATGTCCCCAAATAAATCAATGTTATCCTGCTGATACCACTGGAAAAAAAGGACTTCTGCAGTCAAGTCACTTGACACTTGTTTGTAAATACCAGTTTTTAAACCTTTGGAAAAGTATTCCAGCACAAAAAAAAAAAAAACAACCAAAAAAACCCAAAAACACATTCCTATCTTGGCCTTATGACTTCAGTGAATTATTTATTCTGGGTTCTGGGTGGTTTGTTTCTCACCCTTGCCATCTGCAGATTTAGTGAGTTATACTTCCACTGCAGAGTGTTACCCAGGATTGAATAACAAGTATAACAGCATGAAGCAGCACAAGGAGATGGGAAATGAAGATCTTCGTGTCAACCATGTTCAAAGGGTGTGTGAATACAGACAAAGTTTTTGCCCTGTCATCTGATTACCTTTCTCTTTTAGTTGGTATTTTGACATTTCTAGTACATGGCAGAGACTAAAGTATAGTTAAAGTTTTATCTTCTGGTATACACAGATTTTGTAGGCTCCGTGTAAACAAAGGTTCCCAAGGCACTGTCTGTATTAAAAGTTTCCATTATATTTCTTGAAGTCTTGCTCAGGGAACATTCATGGTTTTGTATGTGCTGGTTGTATGTATTGGCTTAACTTGATGCTGGGGTTCTGAACTTGTTATCACTTGCCCTTTCATGTTTGATTTGAGGTTGGGTTTGTTTTTTGCAAGAATTAATGATTAATTGATGCTAATGCCTTAGACAAACACTTCCTCTCCTTCAGAGGAATAACATTAATTGGTGCTGGACCCCCTTCTGTATTTTTTAAGATATTCAGCTTAACAGAAAAAGGGGGAAACACCTACATGAGTTCAGTGCCTTGGCTAAGCTTGTTTAGCTAACATTTAGTGGAATGTATCTAAAATGAAGTTACAAGCAAATTAAGCAAATTTGAAAGTTCTAAGTTTTCTTTATGTGCAGTACAGAGAGTTTGTATACCTATAAAAGATAATAAATATACTATATAAAATATAAAATTGTAAAAATTAGAATTTGTGTAGTAGATGTAAAATCCTGATCTGCATTTGCTAATTTATGGTTGTAGGGGGAGTTTTGTCTTTTGGGGGAGAGCTGGCAATTGGGATGTTTATGTCTCCATCCCATACTGAAACAAAAGCTAGAGCATTTTGCTGATGGAACTTGGTTGCTTGAATAAGTACATATGGTTCAGTGTAACACTTCAACACCTCACTATGTTCTTTCATATTTATGTATTTTTAATTCCTTTTTTAGCATTGCAATAGCTTTCGTCCTTCAAATATGTGGGTTTGCTCAAATAAAGTTTCAAACCATCAGCCCTTTGTGGGCAGAGCTCATCATGAAAGGATCCATCAAAGATGAAGATGCAGTTTGTTACTGCAGGGAACCAATAAATAAGAATTCAAGCTTGTCAACATTTAGCTGTAGGAAATTTGAAGACATTCAAGCTTTAATGTCACAAACATTCATAGAGTGCTGAGAGAGCTGTTGAAATGCCTTTAATGACACCACTTAATGGGAGCAGAGAAATGTGGAAAGGGACCCAAGGCCTGCACCTGAGGAGTGCCATAAACAACCCTGTCAGTGCAGGGGAAAATATAGATCCCAAAATCATGCAGTGAGCGAGATGATGTGCTATCAGAATTAAAACTTTGCAAGCATAGCTCAGTGGTCTGGGAAGCTGCCAGTAATTTCAGTAGCCGTAGGGAATTCTACCTTTGCAGATTGGTTATATGTGTCAAATAAACAGGTTATGTAAGAACTTCAGAAAACAGGGACTTGAGATCACTATTACTGGGTCTCACCCAGGTCTCAGATGAAATTTTTGGAAATGCCCTTTTCATAGTACGGATTTCAAAGTTTCAGGTTTCCTGTAAGGTAGCCCAAGGTGACTGCGGTTGCAGAATGAGTCACATACATCATCTTCTTCTGTCTTGGGGAAAGTTATGGCCTTCTCTTGTCCATTGCAACACAAGTCTTTTGTTCTGTGAGGGTGTGTTCTCCTTGCCTGTGTAAGGACACAAAACACACCTCACTGAACAAAACCCACAGGGATGTCCCAAGGCTTTGCAAGACAAGTACTCAGACCTGAGCTTTGATAGTATTAAAATACAGTGTTTTCTAAGTTGCATCTAGTTGCTAAGTATATTGGTTGTTTGGATTTGCTTCTCTATTTTTTTAAGTATGAGATGACAGGAGGGATGAGGAAAATTAGACTTGAGTCTCACTGCAAAGAATTTGGATTTGTTCTTTTAAGCTTTGTGACCATTATGTGCAAATACCTGATCTGGGTTAAGTTTTAGAGATTAATTCCTCTTCTAAGGAGATGCTTCTAATTGTCTATTTTTAATAATCCTCACTGGAACAGGTAACATTTTAAAAATGCACATTAATCACATGTAACCTATAATTACAAGCAGAAGTAAGTTTACTTGCACTAAGGAGCCCGTGACATTTAAGGAAATCTGTGCTAAAAGGGAGGCAGCATGATGAAACTTTGTCACAAAGGTGAAACACAACAAAACTCCAACAATATTTGTCTTTAATGACAAAGATTGTCTTTGGCAATGTGATTTTCCTCCAGTCCTCTTTGTTGCAAGACAAATCACTGCATGCAGTTGAGGTGATACTGAGAGCAAGCTGCACATTTCTGTCTGAAATGAAGTTAAAACTTGGATTGGCACAAGTGGTGTCCTCTCTCTTTTGTCTGTCCTTTCATTCTGCAAAAGTGTTTGCTCAAAATTGAAGCAGAGGATGCTCTACTAATGTAAGGGTTAAATAATGCTGAAGTTTGTGATTAAATCGTTGATGCAAATGAACCTTCAGCAATAGCCTTAAGAGCTGTCCTGATCAGAACTGCACTGCTGCATGCAGCTCCAGATAGCAACCATTGGGGCTTTTGCACAGCTGCAGCTTGTGTCAATGGGCTTTCACGAATCGGACCTGAGAGTAACTCTGCAGAGAAGTATCCAATTAATAGTGCCTACAGCACTAGCTCCAACCAGGTAGGTTTAGATTGGACATCAGGAAAAAGTTCTTCACGGAAAGAGTGATCAGGCACTGCAATGGGCTGCCCAGGGTGGTGGTTGAGTCACCATCACTGGATGAGTTTAGAAGATGCTTATATGTGGTGTTGGGGTGGGGGGTTATGGTTTACAGGTGAACTTGTAGACTTGAATTGATGGTTGGACTCGATGATGTCAAGGGTCTTTTCCAACAGGAATGATTTTATGATTCAAATGTGTTACAGTTCCTATAAAAGGAAATAAATAGCTGTAAAATGTATCACTATGAAGCATGAAAGGTATGTTCAATGAGAGTTTAAATAGCTATGGGCACAGACTGAGAGAGTTGGAGCTGTTTAGCTTGTAGAAGAGAAGGTTCTTGAGGGACCCTAGAGCAGCTTGCAGTACCTGAAGGGCTACAGGAAAGTTGGAGGGACTTTTTACACTGGACTTTGATGATAGGACAAAAGGGATGGTTTCAAGCTAAAAGAGAAGAGATTTAAATTAGACAATTGGAAGAAATTGTCTGCACCATCCCTGAAAGTGTTCAAGTCCAAGTTGGATGGGGCTCTGGGCAACCTGGTCTGGTGAGAGGTGTCCCTGCCCATGGCAGGGAGTTGGGACTGGATGATCTCTGAGATCCTTTCCAACATCAAACTTTTAGTGATTCTGTGAATTCTCTTATTTTAAATATAAACCAAATGAATCAATTTTGGAAATAATTTGGTAGATATTTCATAGATGAAATGCACAAATCCATGGGCCCAGATGGGATGCACCTGCGTGTGCTGAGGGAGATGGCGGAAGTCATTGCTAGGCTGCTCTCCATCATCTTTGCTAGGTTCTGGGAAACGGGAGAGGTACCTAGGGACTGGAAAATAGCTAATGTTACCCCAATCTTTAAAAAGGGAAAGAAGGAAGACCCAGGTAACTATAGACCGGTCAGCCTCACCTCCATCCCAGGAAAGGTGATGGAACAATTTGTACTAGAGGCTGTTTCCGGGCACATCAAGGACAGGAGGGTCATTAGGGACAGTCAGCATGGCTTCACAAAGGGAAAGTCATGCTTGACCAACCTGATAGCCTTTTATGAGGGTGTAACCAGGTGGATGGATGAGGGCAGAGCCGTGGATGTCATCTATCTTGACTTAAGAAAGGCATTTGACACGGTCTCTCACAGCATCCTTGCAGACAAACTGAGGCAGTGTGGCCTAGATTTTCGGGTAGTGAGGTGGATTGTAAACTGGCTACAGGGTAGAAGTCAGAGAGTGGTGGTCAATGGGACAGAGTCTAGTTGGAGGCCTGTATCTAGTGGAGTGCCCCAGGGATCGGTGCTGGGACCGGTCCTGTTCAATCTATTCATTGATGACTTGGATGAGGGATTGGCATGCACTGTCAGCAAGTTTGCTGATGACACAAAGCTGGGTGGTGTCGCCGACACCCCCGCAGACTGTGCTGCCATTCAGCGAGATCTGGACAGGCTGGAGAACTGGGCAGAGAAAAATCTAATGAGCTATAACAAGAGTAAGTGCAGAGTCTTGCATCTGGGCAAGAACAACCCTAGGTACCAGTATAGGCTGGGGACTGACCTGTTGGAGTGTAGTGTAGGGGAAAGGGACTTGGGGGTCCTGGTGGACAACAAGATGACTATGAGCCAGCAATGTGCTCTTGTGGCCAAGAGGGCCAACAGCATCCTGGGGTGGATTAGAAGAGGGGTGGTTAGCAGATCAAGAGAGGTTCTTCTCCCCCTCTACTCTGCCCTGGTGAGACCACACCTGGAGTATTGTGTCCAGTTCTGGGCTCCTCAGTACAAGAGGGATGTGGAGCTGCTGGAGAGAGTTCAGCGTAGGGCAACAAAGATGATAAGAGAGGTGGAACACCTCTCTTATGAGGAGAGGTTGAGGGAGCTGGGTCTCTTTAGCTTGGAGAAGAGGAGACTGAGGGGTGACCTCATGAATGTCTACAAATATTTGAGGGGTGGGTGTCAGGAGGATGGAGCTGGGCTATTCTCAGTGTCATGTAGTGATAGGACAAGGGGCAATGGTTGTAAGCTGGAACATAGGAGGTTCCACATCAACCTGAGAAGGAACTTTTTCACGGTGAGGGTGACGGAGCACTGGAACAGGCTGCCCAGGGTGGTTGTGGAGTCTCCTTCACTGGATATGTTTAAAATTCGTCTGGATAAGTTCCTGTGTGACTTGGTTTAGGTGATCCTGCTGTTGCAGGCGGATTGGACTAGATGATCTTTCGAGGTCCCTTCTGATCCGTAATGATTCTATGATTCTATGAAATAAAGTTAATCTAAAAGGTATTTCCTATTATTTGAAAACTGGATCAAACATTAAAATATTGAAAGGGAAATCAACAGATAAATGTTACTGAAGGTGAATATAGTGTAGCAATGGATGATTAATGGGGTGGACCTGCAGTTGTGAATGTTGTATGGAATGCCTGTCAATGGAATGTGAGTGCCTCTTTCATTATCACCCTCACAAAGACAGACAGGGAAGGGTCCAGAGAACAGAAAAGAATTTGTAGATGCTTTGGCCGTGGGATTTTCAGTCTGATCAATTAGGTTTGTGTCTCAGAATCTCAAAGAAGCTGTACATGTTTTGAGTGTGAGTGTGTTGTGTCTAGATGTCCTTGTTTGCCAGCATTATTTTCCTCTTATTTATTTTGTATTTTATGAATAGTTATATCTGGTCGAGAATTACCATGTAGCTCATCCTGATTTTCCTGGGCAGCATACCTAACCCCGCAGGATTGCTTTTACCTCTACACACTGCACACATCTTGTGTGCCATTAATGTCGTTGGGTGCGATGTGTGATTTGGAAGGAAAACAGGGATGGAGAAAGAGCACCTGGAACTAATACCACCAGACAGGCAAATCCTGCTTTCAGCCAAGGAATCCACAGATGCACCTATTTTAAAGAGCAGAATTGTCACTGTAGAGAAAACAGTAAACGTCCAGAGCCTTTATTATGCGGTGCCTGATGCTGGAGACTGTGTAGTGTTACTAGTAGATCATAGTATTTTATGATAAGCACATGGCTAATTCCTCAGCCTTTTTAATAGCTAATTCAGATACTGAAGGCCTGTGTGAAAAGAGAAGCATTTTATTAAGAATACATTAAAAGCAAACTAAAGTGATGAAAATACACCAGTACTTAATCTCCACAATTAATGGCCCAAATTAATGAAGGTTTCTCAGTTCAGGAATGAAATCAGAGCATACTTGCTCGCAGATATCTAGCTTTCAGTCTTGGAAAGAAAGAGGATTGCTTTATGTCCTTTTCTGATGGATTGGCATCATTTATTAGGTTCTTTTTTTTTTTTTTTTCCCCTCTCATTCTTACCTCTAGTACCAGAACTGTGTGCTGAGAGCTGTGAGAGGAAGCAGCAAGCAACTGGAATAATGTGCACAATACCCCTGCTTCTGGTGAAGCATCCTGTGCATCTGCAGATAGTTGTGGGAAAAGGAGAAAGTGCTTGGGTAGCAGCATTTCTCAGATGTTTTTTTATGTGGAAGTTTAATATGCATAGCCTGTCTTCAGTACACCTGTATGCAGCAGACTAAAATGGATCTTTTATGAAAATGCATTTATTTTGCATTATCCCCCAATAAGCTTCACCCTGTGAAGACATCTTAGGGCTTTCTGAAGGAGGGAAAAAATACAGGACAATTATCTTTAAAGGAATTTTATGTCTTCCTTGCCTTGCTGAAAAATAATGCTGATAATGTAATTTTGTAAAAATTGTGATGCTTATGAAGAATAGGTTTAAATATACTTTCCTAAAATCATGGACAGAAGTTAAAAAATACAAGTGTGTGTATTTCACATTATCCCATATACTACATGTAGGCTAGCACAGTTGGCACACTGCAGTGTTTCATCATCCAAGTTTGTATCTTCCCACCTGATTTACCTTCAAGCGATGAGGTTGGATATTTATGTTTATTGGAAGCCATGCACAGGTGTAGATGTCTAACACTGCAGGCAGATGCTGAGGTTGGTAGCTCACCAACTCTTACCAAGGCAATCAGTGCTGTTAGAACGCAAATCATCCATAATTAGTTAAAAGTTGAGATTTCTGCAGCAGAGAGATGCTAACATCAATGTCAACATTTCCAAATGTTGTGGGGAAAGGAAAATCTTAGAGCTTTCTGCAATACCCAAGGCTCAGAAGAACCAGGAATTCAGGAGAAAAATCGGATGGCTTAGTCTGCAGAGGCTGAGGGAAGTTCAGGGGTGTATAAAGTCATGAGCATCAGGACTTTGCTGAGGATGCCACCACAGCAGCTCTTCTTCATGTTTTGTTATTGATAGCAGAGTGCAACATCTCTGCTTCCTACATGTCAGGTGAGGCAGAAGTATACTCGGGCTGATTCCATCCTAACCAGTGTTTTTGTAAAATTAGTACTTTGAGTTTGGTGTTCTTGTCAAAGTCCAAAGACGATTGTTCTTTCCTTTCGGAGTCAGTAGGTGAGTAGGTATCTCATTATCAACTTCTGCCTAGTGCTGCTGGACACACGACTCTGGTGATTGGATATCAGGAACCTGTCTCCAAAGTAATTTTTAGACAAAAAAAAAAATGGTACAGAGTGAGGAAACCTACACATTACAGCTGAGCCTGCTGAAAGGGCAAATCCATCTCCTCCCAACCCTTCCTTCACACTGGCTCTGTGGTTTGTTGGACCATATTTTTAGCCAGTTGTGTTTGCTACACCCAGAAGAAAGGGATTAATTTTTTTGTTTACTGGGTTATTTCTACTGTTCTACTGATGTAAAAGGCTTTAAGAGAACTGGAACCAAACACCAGAACATATTGTCCAAATGTCTATCAGGGTACAGCTGGCTAAAAACTGCTGTGATATTGTCTCTACTACAATTAGTGACTTCTGTCCACACCTTTCTATTTTTTTTCCTGTAGTTTAGCCAGCTGGTTTGTTTGGGTTGGTTTAGTTTGTTATGTAATTAGGGCTTTCCCATTCCATTTCCATTCTTTTGTCAGGATTACATCTCCCAAATGTTGCTGTCCTTCTATTTAAGGAGACTTGGGCCAATACTGAATTTGTGTCTTCCTTATTATTTCCCTTATGGTTCAAACATATTTGTACTTTCTTTCCTATGGCCTCACTTCTAGCTTCTGGGCACACAATGAGCTTCTCAGTACTTCTGTCACTTGCAGCGTGTGAGCTTCAGGCATAGCCCAGCTCCTGGAAGGGATTAATCTGCTGAGTTTCCCTGGCAGACAACATGACTGTCATAGCAGAATGGGGACACAAATTCCCCACCCTCAGCTTTGGAAGCCCTGTAGCCTTTCTCAAAGAAGAATAGAAGCAAAACCCATTAATACTGTACTTTTCTGAGGCTAATATATCCTGTTCCTCCGAAGGAATAATTACAGCAGTATCACACTATGCACTGTACCCACCAGGATGTGTGTAGCAGCTCATGGCTGGCAAGTGACATCCTTCCTGGCTGAGGAGTCCTGTTTGGCCATGAGATCAAGCAAAGCTAAATGAAGCTGCCTTGGAGCCTGTTACTACCACACTCTCTTCATTAGCGTATTTCTAGGTACTGAGTAATTTTATATTTGCCTCTATTTAGAAGTAACATTTCTCCTCAGGAATGTGTGTGTATAAGACATATACATTAGAGTATGATGGATATATACTGATAAGATTGCATGGTATTTAATTTTTCAAATTTAAATTTAGATTGAAATGAAGTGTGTTAAATATTTGAAGTACAGGTATTTAATACCTTTTCCCCTAACATTTAAGAAACCCAAAATAGCTATTTTCTCTTCTTGGCCATTTGTTAGAATTAACTGATCCTATACCATTTTTTTCCCCTCCATTTAATCTGCTGTGAAAATGTATTTTGAGACATTTTCATTATTTCACATGCACACGGAAAGACTAATCAGTTAATGTTATAAGTCCAACGGCATTCAAATACAACAACAGATGGCTTTAGGAATATTGCTTGAACAGGGAGTTTAAGATGAGGCTCAGAACTCCACATGTCCTCCTGCCTAGATTGTGGCATGTTCCTCTTGATGTGCACCCGCGTTTTTCTGCACAGCCCTGTTGTGTTCAGGTACTTACAGAAGTAAAAAGGGTGAACTAAACATTCAGGTTTAGATGATGAGCTGGTTGAGAGTGTGTGCGTTAGAATAAAAGGGAAGACGGGGAGGGTGATGTTGCTGTAGGGGTCTGCTATAGGCCACCTGACCAGCAGAAGCAAGCAGATGAGGCCATTCACAGGCAAATAGAAGCAGCTACCAGGTCACAGGCCCTGGTCCTCATGGGGCATTTCAACCACCCTGACATCTGCTGGAGGGACAACACAGCAAGGCACCAGCAATCCAGGTTATTCTTGGATTGCATAGATGACAACTTCCTCCTCCAAATGGTATGGCTGGAGGAACCAACAAGAAAAGGTGCTCTGCTGGCCCTTGTTCTCACCAACAGGGAAGGGCTGGTGACCAATGTGAGGCTCAGGGACAGCCTTGGCTGCAGTGACCATGAAGCCATTGAATTTCAGATCCTCAGGGCAACCAGGAGAAAGTCTTCTAAGCTTACGTCCCTGGATTTTGGGCGTGCAGACTTTGATCGCTTTAGGGATCTGCTGGCCAAAGTATCATGGGATGAAGCCCTTGAAGAAAGAGAGGCCCAGGACAGCTGGTTAGTATTCAAGGATCACCTCGTCTGTGTCCAGGAGCATTGTATACCAACAAAGATGAAAGCAGGGAAGAACGCTAGGAGGCCTGCCTGGCTGAGCAAGGAGCTCCTGAACACGCTGTCACACATAAAGAAACTCTATAAGGAGTGGAAGGGAGGACAGGTAGAATGGGGGGTGTATGAGGAAACTGCCTAAACAGCTAGAGATGTGGTTAGGAAAGCCAAGGCACAGTTTGAATTGAACCTAGCCAGGGAGGTCAAAGCGAACACCAAGAATTTCTACAGGTATAGGAATGGTAAAAAGAAGACTAGGGAAGGTTTTGGGGCCCCCTCAGAAAGGAAACAGGTGATGTGGTCACAAGTGACATGGAAAAGGCTGAAGTTCTCAATGACTTCTTTACCTCAGTCTTCACTGCAAAGGCCTCCAGCCACACTCCTGGAGTCATGGAAAATAACAGCAGGGACTGCAAGGAAGAACTGCCCATCATAACAACTTACATGTATCCTGACTTTGCAAAACTTTGAATTCCAATCCACTGTACCAAGCATCAAGGCCAAGAAAGCATTTTTATTTTGTGTTCTGAATATCACCTAAATTGCTCTGCACATGTGGAAGTGCAAGGGAAGGAAATAAAGTATTATTTGTTGCAGTTAAACCAGAAAAAATCCACTGGGTATTTACCTTTACCTGAGCTTGGGGCTGCTAGGTTTTGCAGAAGGAAGTGGGTGTTTAGCAGACACAGCCACTTGTCTCTCTTTGTTGTTTCCTAAAGCTCTTGACATTTTTAGACTTTTGAAAATGTTCATTTTTCAGCTGATTGTGCAAACTTTGCATGTGGCCACTGAATCCTGAATTATGTCCTCCAGACTTAACCTGCTCCATATCCTCAAACATACTGGTATTTATGGATATGTGCAGTATCTAAGTAAGGGTGATCAACCAAGCTACACACAGTGTAGAACTGCATGAGCTCTGTATGGATCATGTAATATGTACTTCTCTTAAAAACATACCTGTAAAATTTCCTAAACTCCTTTGTTTGGTTAACATTCAAAGACCACTTCTTTGAAGCCCAAGATCAGAGCATTTCAACTGGAAGGAAGTCAAGGAAGGGAGCCAGAAGACCTGTGTGATTAAATAGGGAGCTGCTGGGCAAACTCAAGAGGAACAAGGAAGTCTATAGGTCATGGAAGGAGGGGATGGCCACCTGGGATTATTACAAGGCTCTAGTCATAGAATCATTAGGGATTGGAAAGGACCTCGAAAGATCATCTAATCCAATCCCCCTGCCACAGCAGGATCACCTAGACTAAGTCATACAGTCAGTCAGAGAGGATAGGGATGCAACCAGGAAAGCCAAAGCATCCTTGGAATTAAACCTTGCAAGAGAGGTCAAGGACAACAGAAAGGGCTTCTTCAAATACATTGCAAGTAAAACTAAAACTAGAGGTAATGTAAACCCCCTGCTGAATGAAGTGGGTGCTCTGAAGACAGAGAAGACAGGCAAAGCAGAGATATTGAGCACTTTTTTTGCCTCTGTCTATACTTCTAGGGGCTGTTCTCATATCAAGCCTCAGACCACTGAGGAATTTGGGATGGAAGAGGAGTTTGCCCTGGCTGATGAGGACTGTGTTAGGGATAAGTTGAGCAAACTGGATGTAGATAAAACCTTGGGCCCTGATAGGATGCACCCACGAGTGCTAAGAGAGACAGTGAAAGTCATTGCTAGACCACTCTCCATCATCTTTGTTAAATCATGGGGATCAGTAGAAGTGCCTGGAGGATAGCAAATGTCACTTCAATCTTCAAAAAGGGAAAGAAGGAGGACCCAGGTAACTATAGACCAGTCAGCCTCACCTCCTTCCCAGGAAACGTAAAGGAACAATTTATCCCTGACTCTGTCTCCAGGAACATCGAGGAAAAGAGGATCATTAGGCACAGTCAGCATGGTTTCACCGAAGGGAAGTCATGCTTGACCAATTGGATAGCCTATTATGAGGGAATAACCAGGTGGCTAGATGGATGTCGTCTATCTTGACTTGAGTAAACACAGTATCCCACAGCGTTCTTGCAGCAAAATTGAGGCAGTGTGGAGTGGACAATTGGGTTTGAGGTGGATTGTGAACTGGCTGCAAGATAGAATCCAGAGAGTAGTGGTCAATGGGACAGAGTCTGGTTGGAGGCCTGTATCTAGTAGAGTCACCCAAGAGTCAGTATTGGGACCAGTCCTATTGAATCTAATCATTAATGATATGTGTGAGGGAGTAGAGTACACTGTCAGTAAGTTTGCTGATCACACAAAGCTGGGAGTAGTGGCCGACACCCCAGCAGACTGTGCTGCCATTCAGCAAGACCTGGACAGCCTGGAGACCTGGGCAGGGAGAAATTTAATGAACTATAACAAGAGCAAGTGTAGAGTCTTGCATCTGGGTAAGAACAACCCCAGGTACCAGTATAGATTGGGGACTGACCTGTTCAAGAGCAGTGTAGGAGAAAGGGACCTTGGGGTCTTAGTGGACTGCAGGATGACCATGAGCCAAGAAGGTCAATGGCATGCTGGGATGGATCAGAAGTGGGGTGGTTAGCAGATGGGTGGTTAGAGCTGGAGACTGAGGGGTGACCTCATCAATGTCTATAAATATGTGAAGGGTGGGTGTCAAAAGGATGGAGCCAGGCTCTGCTCAGTGTCATCTAGTGTAAGCTAGAACACAGGAGGTTCTACGTCAATATCAGATGGAAATTCTTCACAGTGAGGGTGACAGAGCACTGTAATGGGCTGCCCAGGGGAATTGTGGGGTCTCCTTCTCTGGAGGAGTTTAGAACCTGTCTGGATGTATTCCTGTGTGACTTGATCTAGGTGATCCTGCTGTGGCGGGGCGATTGGTCTAGATGATCTTTGGAAGTACCTTGCAATCCCTAATGTTCTGTGATGAGTTCTTGCACACGTATGTATCATAGGAAATGGATGTGCAGTATGCTGTAGCACAATAGTAAACATGCTGTGGTATTTAATTTTGTAGTTAACTTTTACATTACAAATCATAGTGACACTTCACCAGACTAATTTTGAATGAAAGCTCATCTGTTAATACTTTTATTTTATTTAGACTCGTTTCTTCCCGTTCACTCTGAATATACTAGAAATAACAACTTTGTTTCAGGAAGAACCCCAACATGAATTTTATGTTTTACTCATAAATATATATTGACTCATATTGCTGCTTTGCTCTAACCTGGCTGTGGCAGAAGGCCCACTGTCAGTATGATTCCTGGGCAAAGGAGTTGCAGGAATCCCCTCTGTAATTATGCATTGTGTGTTATTACTATTTTATGTTCACCTTCTAAGCTGTTTTTAATGGGTGATAACTTCTTTAAAACATTAACATGCAGGATTCTAAGTGCATATAATATATATACACCAAATTTACACTGGAGCTTTATATCGTGCCATTACGTATAGGTTTTACCGGTTTTATTTTTTTTATGCTTATTTGCCAAAATCAAGTTTAGCAGGCTAGAATTTAACCAAAACCACCAGTTTATAATTTTTTTCCTAACCAACAAATAGTGTAACTCCAGCATTTTTTTCCTAAGCAATAATTTTCTCTAGATCTACATGCCAATAACAAGCTTCATTTATGTCAGGGCAACTCCAAAAATTGCCTACTACTTCTGTGAGCCCAGCAAAACCTGAGCAAGTTCAGCAAAGGGCAGCTGCAATACATAACGGCTTGAAAGATATTTGAAAGATATTCGCCTCTTGCTGCTCTGAATGGGTGGCTGTAATGAAATAGCTTGACCTTTAATTCAGAGTGCTCTTATTTGTGTTGGCATGAAATGACTCAATGCTTAAAAAACCAAAAAATAAGCTGAAATTAAGGCATGAAATTTAAAAATAAAAGTCTTCTGTGGCTGTTTTGTGTGACTGAAGTTTAGCTAAACACTTACAGTTCCTTGGTTTTCAAAGGAATGTGAGTCATGTTTCCCATAATCCATAAATTTTAAATTTTAATACAAATTACTCTGAACCCAAAGCAGAGGCAAAGACGGTTTTCAGTCTAGTGTTTCAGCATGTGATTAGGGATCATTAAACTTCTCAACTGACCTCTAAGAGTTGTAGTTGGACCTCACCAAAAGTTTTTTTGAAAATTCATTTCTAATTTTGAAAAATTTATTCTCAAGCTAATTTCCCAAAGTGACAAAAGAAGACATTTTGGAGCTGACTTAATTGCCTTAAGTCCTGCATTGTCACTCTCACCTCAGTGGGTATTGCTGGAAGCATATTTGCAGTTGTACTTCATGGAGCTCAATCACTGTTCTTTCAAACAGGTACAGCTCTTTTCAGTGGAGCTTTTCCTTTTTTTCATTAGTGTAAAGCCAGACCCTGAGTCGTAACGGATTATGCTGGCAGCTATTATGTCCTATTAAGGTGTTTGCTAGGGCTTTTATTTTACTTGTCTGATATCCAGGATTTTCACCTTATCTTCTGATAAGGCATGTGGACAGAAAAGTACTGATCTGTCTGATGTTATTTTTTCCCTTTTGTTTTTTTACTCTTTTTTTTAAGTTTTTCACTGGATGAAATAAAGTGGAGAGGATAGGAAGGAAAATGACAGATCCAAGGAAGATATATCAAGAGCTGTACAAAGCAAAGATAAGAACTTCTATTTTCCTCCTTTATTATAATTTTAAAATCAGGTCCCACTACCTCATAGAATCATAGAATTCATTGGATTGGAACATCCTTTAAAGGTCATCAAGTTCAACCCCGGGAGTGAGCAAGGACATCTACAACTAGATCAGTTTTCTCAGAGCCTCATCCAGCCTGCCACTGAATGTCCCAAGGGATGGGCCCTCCTCCATGTCTCTGGAGAACCTGTTCCAGTGACCTGTCACCCTCACTGTCAAGAACCTCTTCATTGTATCTAGTGTAAGCCTTCTGTCTTTTAGTTTAAAACCATCACACCTTGTCTTGTCACAACAGGCCTTGCTGAAAGTCCCTGCTTGACACCAAGTACATATATCTTGGTGCTAGTTTGTAGATGCAGCCAGGAACGGCCACATCACAGAAAACAGGCTTATTTGAAATGTTCTTCCCAATGAGAGAATCATTCGGTTCTCTCCCTTCTCTGTTCTTCTGCCATAGGAATTATCATCACAACTTGCTGTGGAATCACTCAGATATAGCAGCAGCTCTGGCATGCACAGGCAGAGTTTAACTAACTGGTGAGAGGTGGATTCCAGAAAAGCACACAGCTGGGTTTTACCTCCTCATTCCCTGAGGCATATTCTCTCTTAGAAGCACAGAACATGGCTTTCTGAATGCAAGTATTCTACAAGACCTTTATTTAAATCATCATCTCATTCTCTGTTGGTTAAACAGAGCCCTGCATAATAAAATTGCTGCTGCATGACTGTGCTTGCACTGACCAAAACACATCACTTCTGAAAGCACTCTGCTCTTCAACAGGAGCTTTCAGCTCAAGAGCAAAAACCCTGGGGCAGCAAAAAAAGAGGAGGAAAAATCTTTACTTTTAATTACCTTGAAAACAGGCTTCTCTGAGCTTCAGTTTTCCCACCAGCCTGCCTGGTAAGCAGTTGACAAGCACAACACAGGCGATCAAATAAGGTTCTCTGGCTGAAACAATTACTGGCCAGATGAGAGAAAAGCCCTAATGCAAGCACAGGTAGTGTGTCCCAGTAGCATTTCCTTGAATCTATACCAAAGCCTTTTGCTGCTAGAGCAGTAATGTATAGATTTTTGACAAGGAAGTGATTTTTGATGGAGGTGGCAGTATCATACAACTCTCTTGCTCTTTTGTCAGCATAGCAATCGAGCTGTCTCCTCTCAAGTAAAAGGGAAAAATGCCAAGGGAAATAAAATCAGTCAGGCAAACTTTCTACATTCGGACTGATGAGCTGCAAGCTCTTGTTTGGAAAATTTAAGACACTACAAGCTCAGAAGCCTTTTTGCCAATGCAGAGTTTTAAATGATAATGCAAAGGCTTTTGTGAGATTGTTCACAATTTACTCTAATAAAACCGGTTCCGCTGTGAGTTTAACAAGTGCTGCTTCTGTGTGATATGTAGCAATACTGCAGGGACATCTCCTTAGATTTTGATGGTAGGAATCTCAGAGCTATGCTCTGTGGTTTTGCTTTGCTTTTGGGGGTTTTGAGCAGAGATTTCACAGAGAATGTGAGGGAAAGGATACTCAAGAAGTTAGTCCTGGGGGAACCTCTGGTTACAGGCACTTTAGAAATAGAGACCTAGGAAGGGTTCAGATGTAGATTTATACTGAACAGTGCAAACTTGTCCATCTTATTAACTGGATTCTAAATTTAATTACATCTCAATTTCTGAGCCTTACATGCTTTCCCTGGACATTTCAGAGCTCTACTACAAAAAAAAAAAGGAATTTTATGCAGACATTTTCTCAATTCACTGATGTGCTGGAGATGGGAAAATTTTAGCTGAAATAAACAGAACTAGGCTGAACTTACCCTATCCCTGTTCCCAGCCATCTGGTTTAATTTCTCTCGTCTGATAATGAGCCGCCATTGTCATTTACTCCTCTAGTAGATTCTTGGACCTGTTCTCAACCTTGCAATCTCTAATATTGCCGGAAGAGTTTACAAAGATAGCCTGGAAGGTAGCCGCAAAGGCATTCTCATTACTTTAATGAGTTTCTGACCACTGGTCCAGGCTATCAGCCCTATATTTAATTAAAGTAGCACAAGCTGTGTATCCACCAAATGTCTAGGCAAAGGTCAACAATCTGTTCCAGGCTCCAGCGTTCTTGTAATTGTTGTTAGGATTGGAGGAAGGCTCTAAAAAAGATGGAAGCCTAGCTTAGAGCTTTTTTAGGGATGCTGTGGTCCTGTTCCATTTCCCCTCTCAACCTTGAACTCTCTCAGACAGTTAACTGCATTCTTCCATCACTTTTGAGGGGAAGATATTTGGCTCTTGCATTCTCTGTACCAGTACTAGCCCCTTAATATACAAATTGGTGTCAGCACTGGGACAGGGTTGGGGCTTCATGGATAAGGGTAAGGGAAAAAATTAAAGATCATCTCTGACCTGGGTTATTTTAAGCTTCAGTAGGGCAACATCTTTCAAACACTTAACTCCAGCATGTACGTGAATTCATAGCTTTTGAAAAATCTTGATGTGGATGTTTTCCTTCCTTCTAGTTTTCCACCCTGTTATCTCTTGAGGCAAATTCAGCAGAGAGGAAATTATTACCCACACCCAGGAGTGTGGGTAAAGGAGTGTTCTCAGGGCTAAAGTTAAAAGGTTTCTTATTCAATACTCAGGTTATTTTCTTCATCATAAACAAACAAGTATCAGTTTGACAGTAGGAAGATGGGGAAGCAGACTTTGCCTTGACCACAGAATCTGTCTTGGGACTGAATTCCTTCTAAAACATTAATTTCAATATTTAAAAGTAATTGGGTAAGTGTTGAATGGACAAGACCATTTTAGAAAAGGCTGAAGTTCTGTTCTGATGTCTGGGGTTGTACAAGAGTGAGAATTAACATCTGAAGCGTAAAGGCAGGAATGGATTTTATTATGAGCTTTTCTTTCTCAAAACTTGAATGACGTTGACCTTGAAATGTTAATCTTACTGAACTACAGAGCAAATATCAAATGTCAGGAAAATCCAAATAGAGGTGTGGACTTTGAGTACTTAAATTAGTCTACCTTTAAACAGAAAGGGGTTTAAAACTGATTAGGAGAGCTGTTCCTTGACTCTAATATGGACAGAAATGGTCATTCAAGATTCTGTGGTTGGCTGATAGAGAAATAAGAGCAGAGAAGGGTGATAACCTTCCATGGTTACCCGTAGTTATCCATGGAACTTCTGTTCATAGTCTGCCACCTAGAGCAGAGCAGTTCTCTTTAAATTCATTCATCTTTCCAAAGCCAGAAGACACTTAGGCACCTGAGGCCTGTGTCTCTGGTTTGCCTTTTTATCTGTTTCTTTCCCTGAGCTGCATCCACTACTGCCAGTAGGATTTGTGTCTACCTGAGCTGGACTAAGTAATCTGTAGAGATCCCTTCCAATCCCCACAATTCTGAGCCTGTGGCTCTGCCTCTATATCTGACTGACTAGCAGCACATTGTCATATCATAGAACCATTAGGGGATGGAAGTGACCTCGAAAGATCACCCAGTCCAATTGCCCTGCCACAGCAGGATCACCTACACCAAGTTGCACAGGAACACATCCAGGTGGGTTTTAAACATCTCCAGTGAAAGACTCCACAACACCTCTGGACAGCCTGTTCCAGTGCTCTGTCACCTCACTGTGAAGAAGTTCCTTCTCATATTTATATGGAATCTTCTGTGTTGCAGCTTACACCTATTGCCCCTCATCCTATCACTAGATGACATTGAGACCAAAACCAACTGTACCATAAACTAGTTAGCCATGGCAACAGCTTGAGAAAGGCACAGCAAAAAAAGACATTTACTAAGATTTAATAGAAGGCAACTGGTCCAGTTTTGAGACTGTTATTATTATTTAAATCATGTTGTCTGAAGTGAACAGGACCACAATTTAATATCAAAGAAAGGAAAGCAAAGCAGTGAGGTCTCAATGGCATCTCGGATAAAATTCACCAGACAACTGATGGCTTAAGGAAACTTCAGAAAGGTTTATTAACACTAACTACACACAGAAAAGGTTATGCAAGTCGGTGCACACAAACTCTGTCATTAATGCCCTCACAGAACATGAGAAAACAGAATGGTAAACCACTCCAGTTTGGGCCTTGGATCTTCTTCTAATTTAGAGACCTGGGAAGGAAAGCATGTCAGTCCGGGATGGCCTGAGTTTCTCAGCGCCCACACCTGCATCCCTCGGTGCAGCAGACATGCATCCTCAATGCTCTCGGGATGGCCTGAGTCTCTCAGTGCCCACATCTGCATCCCTCGGTGCAGCCGCATGCATTTCAGCGTGGCTTCTCCAGCTCAACGCATAGGGATGGCCTGACTGATCAGTGCCCACACCTGCATCCCTCTATACAGCTGCATGCGTTTCAAAAGGCCCAGTCTCTGTCTTTCACATCCAAGGTTTGAGGATTCTCCAGTCCTCCTGCTTTCTTTAGCGAAGCACGAAGGAGCTCTCCCCCAAACCCAAGCGCTGCCAGTCTTTTCTCAGCGGCAGAAACGACAACATCTCCTCCTGCTGCTCACTCCAAAAAGGCGGCGGCCCAGTCACAGGGCCCCAGCCGCGTGCGGGGTCCAACATGGAGACTGACCGCATGGCGTCAGCAGGGCCGCACCCCCCCCCACTCCACACGTGGCCAAGAGGGTCTTCCAGACCTCCTCTCCTCTCCTCTCCCTCCCCTGTCTCAGCTCCAGGGGGAAGAGGAGTAGCCCAGCTCACCAATGCTGAAGGCTGTCCGTGGTGGGGGTCGTGATGGCATTTCTGCACCAGTCTTGCTTCTCCAGTCCGGGCGCGGTGCGGCGACGAGCAGCGGCGGCACCGCGCTGCTGCTGCGGGAGCTGCTTCGGTCCGCGGCTTTTTCTCCGGTCTGGGGCCACTACTTCTTAGGTCCGGGGCCGCACGAAAGTTGCGGCCGGGGTCGCTTCCAGACCCCGCGGCGGCAGGTGCCCGCCGGCGATGGGGTCAGGCGGGAGCCGCAGCTGGCTCGGGGTTGCCGCGGCTGGCTCGGGGGGCCGTGGCAGGTCGCAGCTGCTTCAGGAGCTGCTGCTCACCAGAGCTGCAGTTCCCCCGGAGCCGCTGTCCTCGCCCCTCCCCCCCACCGCCCGTTCCCGGGGCCGTGGCGGGGGGCGCTCCTTTCAGGGCCACAGCCCGTGAAAAGAGGGCGAACAAAGACCCTGCCCTGGTTTTTACAGGCTGCCTTAGCCTGCCTTTCAGGGACAGGTCACAGGACAGACGCTTCTGGGAAAGGGTCCTGAGACCTGTGCAACCGGGAACAGGTCCCCCAGAACACAACAAAACTTTTCTTTCTCATGAAAGCACTTCTACAGGTTCTAGCAGTTTTCAAACTGCAACACTTTGTAATCATCTCTGGTAGCTGCATTTCAGTAGCTTGTGATACTTATAGAATGCCTGATGAGAATCAACTGCCTATGAGGTTTTGATTTTCTTAAAGGAAATACCTACTGTTTGTTGTATTTAGTTGAATAGACATGGAACAAATATAAAACTACTTAGCAATAAGAGCATTTGGGTTTGAATTACATCTTCAAAAACAATATGAATTTCCTTCTCCCTTTTTTTTGTGGATGCAAATAGAAAACATCTTCCCTACAGAATGAAATCTGCTTCACAGGATCACAAAGACAGAATTGGAATTTTACCTGCTTAAGGTAATTGATATTAACTGCTTGGGGATGCACTTTAAAAAGGCAACATAACTAGATATTTCCTTAATGCTGAAACACCATTACACAAATCTGTTTCTAATGTGTTTGGGATCTTTTCATGATACTTACTCTGAAGCTTTTCCTGTTTCTTTGCTGCTGGTTGCCCCCTGCTGTTTTTACTATTGTTCTCTGAAAGGAAAATTTAGCAGCCACATTTCTTTGATTTTAGAGATAGCCACCTATAAATATGTATATGGATGCACCAATGTGCTGGTGTATACCTGTATGAAATCAAAGTGCATACATACATCATTTCCTATCTTAGCTTTTCATTCAATAAAAGGCACTGTGAAAAATGAATAGAAGTCATTGATGCTTGGCTTGCAATTAAATAAGATTTTCCTATACTTAATATAACAGAAACCAATAAACCACCTGGATTAACCTGGATGCTTTAGTCCAGAAGTACTGTGTGGTAATCCCTTGTAGGGTCATATTAAAATAGATGGAAACCTGTTACAACCAAAAGAGAATGCTTTTTCCCTGCAGTGTCATTGTTTGAGAGAACTGAAGAGTTTGCTGTGCTCAAAAAACTGACCAGATACAGCTCTGTCACTTGTGTGATTCCCACTAGGAAAGTTTGCTGCTGGTAAAGAAAAAGACAAAGGTGTTTTTGCTGTTGGTTTTCTATTAATCTGGCAGCTAAGTAAACTCTCTCAGTAAACCTATTAGCAATGCCAGAGTGATGTTTGACTTCAGAGCCCTTGCAAAAATTTGCAGTCAGTTTTGCAGTTCCAGTTTGTGACCCCAACCTGCAAGTCTTTGTTCTAATGTTACCTGCTCTGTCTAACTTAGGTCATAAATATCATAGAATCATAGAATCATTACGGATCGGAAGGGACCTCGAAAGATCATCTAGTCCAATCCGCCTGCAACAGCAGGATCACCTAAACCAAGTCACACAGGAACCCGTCCGGTCAGGTCTTGAACATCTCCAGTGAGGGAGACTCCACAACCCCCCTGGGCAGCCTGTTCCAGTGCTCCGTCACCCTCACTGTGAAGAAGTTCCTTCTCAGGTTGATGTGGAACCTCCTATGTTCCAGCTTACAACCATTGCCCCTTGTCCTATCACTACATGACACCGAGAACAGCCCAGTGCCATCCTCCTGACACCCACCCCTCAAATATTTGTAGACATTAATGAGGTCACCCCTCAGTCTCCTCTTCTCCAAGCTAAAGAGACCCAGCTCCCTCAACCTCTCCTCATAAGGGAGGTGTTCCACCTCTCTTATCATCTTTGTTGCCCTACGCTGAACTCTCTCCAGCAGCTCCACATCCCTCTTGTACTGAGGAGCCCAGAACTGGACACAATACTCCAGGTGTGGTCTCACCAGGGCAGAGTAGAGGGGGAGAAGAACCTCTCTTGATCTGCTAACCACCCCTCTTCTAATCCACCCCAGGATGCTGTTGGCCCTCTTGGCCACAAGAGCACATTGCTGGCTCATAGTCATCTTGTTGTCCACCAGGACCCCCAAGTCCCTTTCCCCTACACTACACTCCAACTGGTCAGTCCCCAGCCTATACTGGTACCTAGGGTTGTTCTTGCCCAGATGCAAGACTCTGCACTTACTCTTGTTATAGCTCATGAGATTTTTCTCTGCCCAGTTCTCCAGCCTGTCCAGATCTCGCTGAATGGCAGCACAGTCTGCAGGGGTGTCGGTGACACCACCCAGCTTTGTGTCATCAGCAAACTTGCTGACAGTGCATGCCAATCCCTCATCCAAGTCATCAATGAATAGATTGAACAGGACCGGTCCCAGCATCGATCCCTGGGGCACTCCACTAGATACAGGCCTCCAACTAGACTCTGTCCCATTGACCACCACTCTCTGACTTCTACCCTGTAGCCAGTTTACAATCCACCTCACTACCCGAAATCTAGGCCACACTGCCTCAGTTTGTCTGCAAGGATGCTGTGAGAGACCGTGTCAAATATTATAACCAGAGTACTGAAGTTTGTTCATTGGCTGCAAGTCCCCAGATATTTTATATTTTGGAAAGGAAAAATCATTCATAGAGCACTGTGTAGAGTTTCCTTAGCCTATAGTTGTGATGAGCCTCAATGCAGGATTCCCAGTCCTATTCTGTGCTGGTGCTCAAATTCACCTGGGGAGTTCACTTGGCTGACACGAGTCTGCTGCTGCTCTCATGCATGCACCTGGAAAAGTCTTTGCAAATAACTTCTTCAGTTGTGAAATTCTATTGTTGTAAACGTAGAATAGGAATTTATGAGTAATTATTCGTCAGATGTTATGTCAGATACAATTATCATGCATTCTTGTTATGTGTATGGAAGACCTGTCTCCTGATTTGTTCCTAAGCCTTTGTGTGATAGAACAGGCAAGTTTCTTTCAAAACCATGCATCCTAGATGGCATGTACTCTTCTTAGAGAAGCAGACAAAGCTCATAATTATGTTTACAGTGTGGCAAGGTATTTTCTCATGTAAATCTGGATAAGGCAGTGGTGCCATGAGGGAATATGGGGTGGAATGAGCAAGAATAGAACCATGTCACTCAGTGGCCTAAAGTCTAAACAGTATTTGAAATCTAACCTTTATTTAAGATGAAGGAGTTGAGTGGGTAAATAGAAAATTCTGTTCTTTTATTCTAAAGATTCTGGTCTATTCTACACACAAATTTTGCAATCAGAGCAATGACAGCCCCTGTCCCTCTGATCCAGTTTAGACAAGGAAAAGGACAGTCCCGGCGACAGTTCCTCATAGAATCATTAGGGATTGGAAGGGACCTTGAAAGATCATCTAGTCCAATCACCCTGCAACAGCAGGATCACCTAGACCAAGCCTCAGTGCTAGCTGGTGGTCTGCATTCTGCGTCATGGTCCCATTTCAAGCTCATATTTTTGCAAGTTGACTATACATGGAGATGGGTAATTGCATCTTCCTTTGAAGTATGTAGGAAATACTTTGTTGGGAAATTTGGAACTGACATCATTTGTGATGATAATTTGAAAGATAATTTGCACTGGATCATGAAGCTAATATGTTCCTTTATCATTCTTTTCTACTATTTAAAAAAAAAACCAAAATCAGGGCTTATCAGGTAATATGACTTCAGGTTTTTTATTGTCTTTTAAATGTTACATCTAGCTGAGGAGTTGAGGATTCTAATCCTTTGAGAATTTCTGCTTTTTCTACTCTTAGGCTGATTTTGTCTTTTATGGAAGTTGAAATTCCTCTGATCACATGTATTAAAGGAGTGAGAACTGGAAGACAGTTCCTGGTATGATACAGAAAAAATGCATGCACTTGCAGGAAGGAGGTGACTCATCCTTTAGTCACCTTGTTCTGAGCTTATACCAGGATTCAATATTGCAAAGTAGAGCACACAAGTTCAGCTAATGTCTGGAGACACTCGCTAGGAGCAATGACTTTTCATTCTGGATTTCCTGTCTTGGGTGGGTTTTAGTCTGACCACTTATGTTATTTTAATGGAGATATTTCTATCTAATTTCCTTTGGGTTTCTTCCAAACCATTAAAAAAAACCTAACCAAAAACAAACAGAAAGGGGGGTATTAATAATAAATTATGCCTGAGACTTCTTCAAACGTGATCAATGTTAATGGGATCATTGAGACTCCTCTCCAGAGATCAGAATTACTCTTTAGAGCTGCTACAGAGAGCGTTTTCCCTGACTGTTAAGTATGAAGTGTAGTACACTACGGTTTGCTTATGTTACCGGTGTCAGTGATGCTTTAACAGCTGGATCATTAACATTAGAGACTGTCCCTTCCAACGTAAAACTTTTTATCTTATTAAAAATATATATTCCTTTTTTTGCTTCGTTTTTTAAAAAGAAATATATTTTTGTGTGGTAGACAACCATGGAATGTTTAACTATCTTTGAAAGGAAAAAATTGAGATGTTCAAAATACTTCTCCTTGGAGATTTTTTAATCTTACGCAGTGTTAATTAACGGATCCTCATCAAATGTCAGAAAACAGTGTATTTGCCATCCAAGGTGTGATGCATGTGTCTCATCAAGCCATGGTACATGGGATTTGTCTCTCCTGAACTGCTATGATACCGTTAGAGTTTGAGAATTCGCATTGTAAGTCAACCCGGACGACAAAAGCTGTTTCAAATATTTGGTTTAAAAAGCGAAGATCAGAACAGATGCTTTCTCCATGGTTTTGGTGTGGTATATATCTGTCTCTTTGTTGTCATCACTAAAGAGGTTTTCAATCTTGTTACCTTCATATTTCAAATTGGGAAATATAATGTGAGTAACTGCACATGTAATAATTGTCTTTGAATTAAGAATGAAGTAGAAATATAATTTAATCATCTGAGGTGTCTTTCCCAGGAATATCCATCAATTAAACTTACATAGTTCATCCATCATTTGGCCTGTGAAATTTGTCCTGGTTTCTGATTACCTTTAAGTATGCCCAAGTCTGAAGTGAAATATCGGGGCATTTGTAATGCTGTCCAAAACCCAACCTGGGAAGAGTGTAATAGGAAAGACGTGCCAGTGCCCACATCGCAGGGCTGAAGGGCTTTGGAATGCCTTCTGCCAGTCTGCTGAATAGGCCATTGTGATGCGATTTGTTGGATTTTTAGAAGTATTTCCTCCGGGTGACAGAAATCTGCAAGGGGAAACCTTCAGAAAGGCTCGAAGCTTGCAGGTCTTGGCAAGCCCTGAAGAATGTGCCTGGGGTGTGTGTGCACAGCAGTGTGGAAGAGAGCAGTGGTACCAGCCTCATCCATATCCACCACATTGGTGTTTTCCTTCTGGTTACCGTACACAGCACATATGTAATATTTTAATGGCCAAATGTCTTCACAATATAGAAAATCCCTAGAAGTTTTTATTCATCTTGCAGAGTTGCAATAGTTGGGAGTATTTTGAAGCTCTGATGTCATGCCCATCTCATTTAATGAGGGCATATTTTTTCAGGGCTAAGCCATCGAAGAAGCTGAGGCAGCACAGATGAGAAGCACCAAGCGATTTCCATTGAAAATTAGGCTGTTGACAAAAGTTTAAGGGAATTGAAATGAAGTCTGAAATATCCTTCCTGCCTTCACCAGGATGTTTGGAAGCCCTAGGGTGCTACAGACTGTGAAAGATTTGTAATTAGCGGCTCACTAATGAAAGGCTCAGAACTAAAGCTTTTTACATTGAAGGGACTGCTACATCCTGCAGGTTTTACTTTGAGGTTTTAAGAAAAACTGACTGTGTCAGAGGGCATATCTAGCAAGTTATACTGAGACAGTGACAGCATTGTTTAAGTACTTAGTCTGGGCTTAAATGTGTGCTGGCCAAATCCCTTCCAGTGCTTGTCCCTGCTCTGCAGCAGTGGGCCACCTTCCTGTCACCCTGCCAGCCACGTAGGGGTGATGGTGTGGGCTGTCCTGTGGATGGCTAATGAAGTATTTTCTGTCAAAAATACCATGTCATGTCTAACAGGAGATGAAATGAGGATCAGTTTCTGTAAACATGAACTGTTACAATTCCTCTCTGTGCCCATTAAAAGGTAGGGTAGCCTTTCTTTGCTGAATTTTTGGCTTTTTCTGCAGGGTTTGGTAACAGTCAAAGCAAGTCTCATACAGCAACTCTGTCACATGTAAGTGCTTTGGATTTGAAGAGAGCAACTCTCTTCTGTTTTGCTTTTGCTGTTTTCATAGAATCATAGAATCATTAGGGATTGGGAGGGACCTTGAAAGATCATCTAGTCCATATAAAGAAAAAGTAGATGACTCCATTAAAAAGAATTCAATCAGCTGTCAGTCAGCTTCTTCTGTTCACAAACCTTACATAGTTATTATGGACTATTCTGAAATTTCCACACTTGCTTGATTTTGATTTATTATATGCTGAAATATAGTATTTCACCTGTAAAAAGCAAGACTAGAGACACGTAATGTATAGTTTACTCCTAAGATGAGAAGGGCTTTCTCTCATCAAATACAAGTATTAACAGATGTCAGAGAATAAACCAATAGCACAATGTTTTAGATTCTGTTCTCAAACATTTATACAAGGAGAGATACAGTTTCAGAAGTGCAGACTGAAATAAAATTATGATGGAAGTGACTATTTTGATTAGAACTTACATTTCTCCTTCTAACGGAAAATGTCGTGCTGTCACTTCTCTGGATTTCCTGCCAACACAAAAAATGGAATCTGTTATAAAGACAGTAAATTTGATATCCTGTAAAAAAACATTGTCTCATGGACAGCTGTGTTCTGGTACATTCTTGTATATCTCTGTGTGAAGTCTGAATCCAGATGAATATGGAAAGAAAAGAGGAATTATGTATTTTCCCTTAAGAGCCAGTAAACTGGTAGGTACTGTGACTCCACCTTTGATTTTTTTAATGGCCACAACAAATGTTTGGGCATACGAGAGGATATTTTTTTAATGGGACTAAACAGTGAAATAACTTGCTTCTTCCTGAGAATAAGCATGACCAAGAATCCTAAGTCTTTCAATTCTTCTGCTGAGTGCAGTAGAGAGGAATGCCGCCCTGACTCGGGACCAAATACACAACTTTGCCATATCCCAGATTTAGCAGCTGCTTCAAAGATACATCAAACCTTTCATGCTATGCATGGGAGCTGCAGCAATTTGTCTAAAGGTGGCAGATCTGAGATGTGACAGGTATTAAAAAGGAAAGGCTAAGTGCAGAAGCATATTTTTATTCAACTGTCTTTCTACATGGGTCGTGAGAGGCAAACCCATTCATTCCCTCAGTACATCACCAAGTTAAATATAAGCAAGGCCGCTTTTTTCTACCTTTTAATATTATCTCAACCAACAGTCATTGAGGTAGTCTAAAGCCTTCCAAAACCAATTTTTCTAAATTAAAAAGCACCATGTATTGCCTAATATGAGTGTCTTGTGGTTACAATACTGTCATAAATAGCAACTTTACTGCTGCAGCAGCTGGCTTCCCTCAATGCTGTCTCTGCTGCACCAACTTCAGAAAGTGTAAGTCCAATGGCTTTTAATTACTTTTATTAATAAAGAAATAAATAAAAGTAAGGGGAGAAGTGATGGGATATTACTGTGTAAGTCAGTGGACTTCATTACACTCTGATTAGTTAGATGCAGAGGAATGAAAAGGACATTTGTGTAAGCAAAGAAATGCTCTGATTTCTGAATAAACCAGCAGCTTGAGTCATGAAACATGAAGGTTTGGAGAGACCTAAAAAATCATTAAGTCCAAATGAGATCATCAAGTTCAAGTTGAAAATAAAGGGCAAAATAATCTGTAGTACTGAATGCTCACTTTTCAGAAATAATGTACAGAATGTACAGGCTGGTAAGTACTGCAAATACCCAGCAAGAGTGCTAGAGTCATTAAGCTGTAAGGTACCTACCAGCATCAAAGAGGAAAGGCCTTTAGTGATCTTAATGTCTTTGTCCTCCCAAGAACTCCTGAGTATGTCCTCAAGGCTCAAGAAAGAAAAGTTTTTGTCCTCCTCTTCTTACAAGCAAAATCTAACTATTTGCTTTAGCAACTGAAGGCTCCAGAGAACAATCAGAGAGTGAAGAGTTGTTGTTCCAGAATCAAATTCTAAAAGCCATCTTGGAGAAATGGGTTTCATCCCTGTGAGATATCAAGGTTGCTTCAGCAGGGTTAAAGGAACATTTCTCTACTGTCCTTGATGGAGACAACCATCTCAGCCCCGGCTTTAGCCTTTCAGCCTTAATTTGAAACGAGACCTGTAGATCAAAATTTAAGAAGGGAATAATTACTATCACTGAAGGCAATCAGATGAGTGTTGTAATAGAATTTCCCTAACATTATAAATTGTATCAGATATTATTACCTCAGAACGGAGTCCATGAAGAACTTTTCAGGAAGAATCAAAATTAATTTATAAAATCTGTAATTAAAATGCTGAGGATTAAATCAGTGCTTGAGGTCTTCCATGACTGCACAATCCTTCTCGTACGTTTTTGCATAATATTCAAATTATTCTTTTCTTTTCTTAAATATGACTCTCAAAAAGAGAGAAAAAAATCTAACAGATCAATTCTTCTTTCTGTCTTCCTAGATATTTTCCTCTTCATATTCCTGTTAAATTAGGGGCCCTGATAACTGTCTTTTCTCTGCTTGAAGTGTTTAAAGGGAGATTGTAAGGGGGAGAATCTGTAGGCTGCAAAGGAGCAAAATAATCTGAGTTGATGTATCAACTATTTAATATTTTTAAAGTTCTATTTTGTAGAGAATTTGCTAGTTAGAAACCTGACTGAAGGAATACTAACTTTATACACATTACTCTGCCTTTCTTGGCCTTCAGTTTTACTGTTGTCATGAACCAGTTTTTTGCTGAAATCATGCTTCAGCAGGCTTCTATAATTGTGGGCTCCCAGCATTAGCGTATGATCTGCTAATTAATCATAGTAAGTGACTTGTCAAAATTAATGGGCTACGTACTTCAGACCTTAAGAGACTTGTAGGAATGAACTTCCTACAGAAAGCTCCAAACTGGATGTTCTGTCCTCCTTGTTAAGTGATGCCTCTTTGCTAACTGTAGGCAATACAAACCTCCTCACTCGCTGAGCTTGAGTTAAACTCCATCTAAGCTGGTTTTCTGAATTGTCATTCCCAAATCATTAATTGGGACATTCAATACTGGGGTTTTACAGTCAGGGAACATTATTAATTTCAGCTGTACCATTCTGTACTCCAGTCCACATTATCTGATGGCCAGACACCAAAAGATTCTTGGGAACTCTATTTTCACTGGGTGTTTCAAGCATGTCAGTGACTTTGATTCCTAGGGCTCTGTGATCAGCACCTTTGAGAACAGTGCACAATGCCTTCTATTTCTGATGTGAAAAGTCTTAGAATGAGAGTAAATTGCTCTTGCTGTTTTTGCATATGGTTCATTATTTCTGTTCTTCCCTCCCTTTTTATTTCTCATTGCAGCCAAAACCCTTCCAAAGGGATGAAAGGAATGGTGAGTGGCATCTTATGGCTCTCAGCTTTACCACATGAATGACTCAAGCATGAGGAATGTCAGTGCCCTAACAGTTGGCAGTCTCCCACCTCAAAGACTGAGCAATTCGGTATAATAGGCTGAGCAGCCTCAGCTGCCATTGTGCCTGGGATTTTGCCTGAACTGTTAAATCTAGGACTTTCACTTGGCACTTCATGCTGCTGCTGCCTCTGGGCCAGTCAATTGAACAAACCACAGTCTGAAAGCTTGAAATGAGTTGTGTTCCTGCAGGATGTTAACAGAAGAGCAAAGTTCTGTCTATTTTAAAAAATGCCCAGTGTATATGCACAAGGGAAATAGGACAGGAGCAATCATACTAAATAAAATTACATTGTACTACAACTTCACTTTCCATTTTAATTTTACATAAAACAAAGATACAGTAGAGTTGTCTTAACAAACTTTACAGGTATATTGTCAGCCATAAAGGTCCATCATACAGCAGAACCTTTTACTATGTGTTGGCTATTTCTAATGATGCCGTTTAGACACAACTGTAGTGCATTCCTCTTGATCTTAAAAATATTGTTAATTCTGTTTATATTAATAGCTGGAGGCTTTTCAGAGGCAGAATGGCAATTCTGGGAAGATGGTCTTTACAACAGTATATCACCCTCCATCGTGTCAGCATTAAATAATTTATAGCAAGGGAGAATATATCCTGTCTTATACAAGCACATAACTTAGCATCTGATATTGTCCTGAGTCAAAATATCTCTAATATATTTCGTTTGTGATTCTGGCAAATCTACTTTTTTATAAACAGATTCACATAGTTAGATTGCTGCCACAAGTCTGTGCTCTTTTCATCATCTTTTACTGTTACATTATGTCTTTTGCACTGGTACAGAAGGTTTTAGCCTAATTTCGGTGGGAAACGTAGCCATTTGCATATCTCTAACGGAGTGCTTACTGACAGAACTACAACTGGCCAAAAATGCTGCACTACAAGTGCAAAGGATTTGCTTTATGCTAATGTAGTGTTATGGCTTGGAGTTTTTTGTGCAAAATGACTTCCACAGAATTGGTGGAAACAACAAACTCAAATGTTGTTTTTAATACAACTAAACCATCATCCAGCCTCTGTGTAAATCGCAAGGAGATGAGCAGATCCTTGAAAGTGCTGTGTTCTCCATCCAGTGCATCTAAGGGAGTACTTATATTCAAATTTTGTTTCATCCTCTTAGTATGAATTCCTGTCACTACCAAATGGTAAACAAAAACAGATGTCAGGCTCACTTTAGAAAAAGTGGTGATCTTGCAGTTAGAAATCTGCACAAACTACTTCTGAGAGCAGGGGTCTGATATAATTCTGTCCACCTCTTTTCAAATGAATGTTTTTATGTCAAAAATGCCTTTTGTACCCTTAAGTCTTCACAGAACAAAGCAGCCAAAAATAAATAAATAAGGGAAAAAACCATGGTGGAAATATCAAATCCATTAGGATGAAGAACTTTGAGAATGTCTAGTTAGTTAAGGGTATTTGTCTATTAAGAAGTGAAGAGAAAGGAACATCTGGCCATTAAAATAAGATGAGCGGGCTATGGAATAAATTTATATAAATAAGTCTAGCTTAAAAAGCAGAACAGTTGTGTGCTTTGCTACTAAACAGATTTTGTGGCAGCACTGCAACCTTGCCAAGTAAATGAAAGCCAACGATCAAGTCTTTAAGTACATACCTTAATGTCTTAAGAGCATTACAGGCTTACAGAGGAAGAAAGCTTATGAAAGCGCTGACCTTCATCCGCGTTCTGAAAGACATGGAAGTGAGTGAAAACAAGACTTTTTGCAACATCAGAAAACAGTACTGTGGAGCAAAGAAAATGATGTGAATGCAGATACTGTAGCAAAAGTTTATAATATGGCCTTTCATTACTCATGAAATCATAATAGATGGCATTTTGTAGTCTTCTATGAAGAGATCCGAGGCATTCTCAGGCACAGAAAGCATTCTATAAGAGCACAGTCAGCGGAACAGAGTTCATATTTACAATGGAAATAGCATTTTCCTCTCTATTCATTAATACAGAGGGAAAGTTTACCAGTTTAATGGTATTTAGCAAAAAAAGTTCTGTTTTCTCTTCTGAGGTTCCAAGCTGAACTGTGAATACTGAGTTCATGTCTGCATTAGCTGCTTGGTTTGTTCCCTGTCCCGTTCTGTTGGTTCACCACGGCACAGCAGAGGATTGCTGCACTCCTCTTGGAGGGAAATGACCACTTTGGCCAGACACCTCAAAACCTCAGATATGTTTTGAATGATACTTTATCTGAGGCTCATTTGGCCCCCTCAGTGCAGCCCACAAGGAACGCTAGACCAATGCTATGCAGAGCACATATGACCAGTCTGTATAGAATACTCTGTAGGCAACCATCCATGAGCACTTCAGATTCCCTGTACCTGGTATCCCAGGTACGCCCCCTCAAGCAGATGATTAAACATAGTCTTGGAAATTGCATGGCATCATCATGGCCCTTAACACAATCATGGTGGCTGCACAGCTAAGAAAAAACTAAAAAGGCTGATTTTCCTTGTTGTTGATGGTGTTATGTCCTCTAAGCAGCAGAGGGAACGTCTTAACAGTGGCAAGGTGTATCTCTTTCTAATGAATGAAGCGGGTTATTCTTTCAGTGGTGGATCTACTGAGATTTGGGTGTCTAATGTACTTGATAGTCTTAATGACTTAGCGCTTAATGGCACTGCACATCCTGCACATGTGCTTTGCCTTTGGACTAAAGAAATCATGCTGTATGAAAAATAGGTATCTGAAGCAGTTTGAAGAAAAAAGTTTCTTTTTTGTTAAGGAAATTGTTGCCTTAAGGCAACTGACTCAGTGAGGAAGATCTTGAACTTTGGATATTCCATAGTTACTACCTTAAATCAGTGTAGATTTTATGGGTTTGGTAAGTGATTAACTACTAAAGAGAAAAACCTGGAACAATGTGAAGCAAGAAAATATTGAAATTAATGTCTATTTGACGCTCTGGTAGAGTACACACAAAAATGTGTACTGCAATTTTCTTATTAATTGAGAGCAATGAAGGATGCTTTTTGTTATGTCTAGCTGTTTAAATAGTAAAATTAATAAACAAGTGTTGTGTTTTACTGCAAGGTCTGAATCCACTTTGCCTTACTTAGCTCACTGGGTCTACTTCAGTGAGCAGAGTGAGTAAGCAGCAATGACCATGTTTTTCGAGAAACAGAGCAGTTGAGTGAAATTAGAAGTGAAGTATGTTAACTCCCAGAAAACTAATAACACTCAGGTTTCTTGGTCTACTGTGTTCTGTAATGCAAATTTATCTATCAAAGAGAGGAATGCAGTGCAATTAAAAAGTGATTAAGAAAGCAAACAAAACTTCTGCGATCAAATTACATCACCAGCCCACCAAACATTTAAATTAATCTTCAAAGGCTCCTCTCAGATGAAGCCATTCTGAGATTTTAAATATACAAGCTAAGAATAGGAACGGAAAATCAGTGGGCTGTTTCAAACTACTAAGTGTTGCCTTGACATATAATTCAGTCTTTTTGAATTAAATATATCTCCTATTACGTTTGATTTTTTAGCAGATTTTTCTGCAGAGTTCCATTTCCTGAGGAGTTGTGACTTTGCAGAAAATGGTGAAAGGGATGGTCATTCTAGTGGTTTTGCTTATTATCCATAGACTGAACATATTTCAGATCAACTTTGAAGAAAGAATGTTGAGAGCTGGAGACTTGAGAGCCAGGAAAATATGTATGTGTGTGTGTATAGATATAGATACAGATGCAGATATAGATATATCTGTCTCCATTATGGAGCCTGAGATAGATAGAGAGATAGATAGACAGACAGACAGACAAACACTATGGAGCCTGATGCAAAAAGTATTGAACACTAGAACACATGGCCAAAGAGAGTGCTGGAGTGTGTGGTTGTTCTGAGATGGATCTGAGATTCATTGTCTCGGCTATGGCAGCACTATGTCATCACTGATTCTCTTATCTTGGACAACTGTTTAATTCTTGATAATTCCTCTCCTCCATCATAAAGGATTGACATTTTCATGTTTAGGTTCAATTTTCAAAGACATTAAGTAGTAAATAATAGAGTTTTCTTTAAATAATGGACTGAATCTGTACTGAGCTGCAATGTGAGCACAGGCTATATTTGGAGTAAACAGTGTAATCAATGAAATTATTGCTCATTAGGAAGTTGTAGCTTTGATCATGTTCCATGCATTCTTAATCCTCTAATTTACATGTTCTAGACATTATTTTTTTCAGATTATGAGACACATGTTATCACTGTGCCCCAAAGAGATGAAGCCAGAGATCACAGAGATCTGTTCTGTGGAGATGAATAGATAAACTGTGATTAGGCTGTAACAGAAGAATATGGCAGATTATTTATGAGGTTTACATGGAATGAAATATTGGGTTAAGTTAAAACAAATTGCATTTCTAAAACTGAAGAAGTAAAATAAAAATAATACAAGCATTTAGGAGAGAAAATAAATGGAAGGAGTACTTTTAAGAAACTTCTGAACTCTTGAGACATGACCCAAATGAAAGACAAATGCTCAGAATCGATGAGTTCGGGAATACAAACACGACCACTTGAGTTCTGACATTAAATTATTATTCGATTATATTAGGATTTATGAGTCATATAAGACCTGGTGATTGTATGATATATTGCCAATTGGACACAAGTGACATAACAGAGCTTGCTAAACCCTGCCTGGTTTTATTTCTAATAATTTTGTAACTTCATAAAATATTTAAAGAAATATAGGAAATCCTACAATGCATTGCCATGTTGGATTTGACCCTGTATCCAAGTATTTTAATGGAAAAAGCCCCAGAAGCAGAATTCTGAAGCAGAACATGTTTTTTTAAACAGATAGAGGAAAAGTGATGGGAAGTTATCCTCATTCCAGTACGATGGTGATTTTGGGGTTTTCTGACAGTGCTCATCAATATTGTCTGTTGCTGCTCTAGGCTATGACAAAGTTTGAGCAATTTATTTGAAGGTTTGAAGGGACCTTTAAAGGTCCCTTCAAAGCATTCTATGATACTATGGATTAGGATGCCCATCCAGATGTATTGAAGAAAAACTGGTTTCTCTTGTTTGCAGCAATAAGATTGTGTAAATGGTAACACAAGACTGGAGCAAGACATTATTCTGTTTGCTCCTAGAGAAGGACTAACAAAGTGATGGTTTACAAAGCTTCTGAGGCTCAAAGTTAACAGAAAACTCTTGATCATATCTTTTAAAATTAGTTTTTATATTTGTTCAGGTCTTGCCATCTATTTAAATGGAGCAAATAAAACCATAAAAAGGAATGGACAGTATTGAGTATGAAGAAACAAATTGACAAAATAATTGTGCTGTCGGAATATACTTGGGAGACTGAAGCTTTAAATTAATTCCAGATAATAGGGAGAATCAGGGCTAAAAAAAACAGAGACCAAGAAAGATAAATAGAGACACATTTGTACAAGTAGAAGTATGTAATGATAAAGAATCACTTGTGATGAGATTTCAACCCTGTATATAGAGTAAAATTAGTCTGATCAAAGTAAACTGGATTTATATCAACAGAGAAATCCTCCACCTTAACATAAATCTGTTATGAATAAATGAAAGTGCATTTCAATAATGAAATGTTATGGGAACTGTCATGAGTGGAGATTTTATAGTATTTTCAAGGTATTTAAAGAAAAAGCAACAATAGTAAACAAATCAATACAGAAGACAAGAGACAGTAAATGAAATCCTAAGGATAATCAGAAAAAACCCTGAAGAAAAAGAAATGTGCAATAAGATTTAAGGCTTTTTTATGGCAGGGATTGTGTTTTTTTTCCCTCCTGTATGTTGATGTGCCATTAGAATTTTGAAAGAAGAAAGACTGAAGTAATTATTTTAGGTATTTTAATTAATGCTGTAATTAATATATTTATCACAATTAAGTTAATATATTTTATATAGTAACAATTAATTAGATGTACTTTTATATGTAAGTATTCTATTTAATTTATATTTAAGTTATATGCACAATTTACCTCTGAAAGCTGTCTTTGAAGAGGTAAATCTGGCTTTAATGAATTCTTAATTTAATTTCAAGTATAGAGTCACTTGATGAAAGATGCTTTTTCTGAATAGTTTGAAATCCATCGGAATGTTAGGAATTAAAGCTGTAGGGTAATAAAAAAACCCGAACATAGAATTGCCAGACTGCTTTAATGGTGTGAATCTCCCCAGATTTCACCTGATTTTTGATCATGATTTACCTTATGTGCTTTTGTTCTTTGCTAATATATAAGTGAAGGGTTGCGAAAGGATTCACCTGCACTTTGGAGGAAAAGTGTTTCACCATGACAACATTGTGGCCCGGAATATTACTCTATGTCAAGGGGGAAAAAACCAAGATAACATACCTTTTTGGCACAAACTAAGAAAGACAGTCATTCTACCTTTGAGGGTGAAAGAGTGTCTCGTGTTCATAGACATATAAGTTACTGAATCTGGAGACAAGTGCTCTCATGGCTTGTTTGAGGCTTGCACGTGGTCTTTTTGATCTTCTACTTTCTACTGCTTTTCTAGCTCTCTTCTTGCTGCTTTGTTACAGTCCTGCCATTCCTCATAGAGGGTGGAGCTGCCTTTCTCAAGCACTGAGCACTTGCAGATCCACTTGCACTGAACTAGATTTTTGGGGAATTTCTTCATCTTTCTAAATGAGTTTTCATCCAAATAAGAGCAACAGCAATTCCACCTAAACTAGACATGGCAATTTGCAGAAAATGATGGTTTAGAAAACACCGGCATATGCTCTTTTAAATGGTTTCCACACTTACTAAGTGTTTTGGAGGCAAGAAAGCTTTCAGAGAAAGCCAAGCTTAAGAAGTGAGGAGCATGCAATCAGCCAGGTGACATTTTGTTACAAAAACTATGGTTGCTTTAAAAATAAGGAAAAGCATCTTTTATTGTGAGAGTAATCTGACAGTAGAGTAGATTGCCCAGAGACTCTGCAGAGTCTCTATCCTTTCAAGACGCTTGAAACTTGCCCAAACATGGCCTTGGGAGATTGCTCTCACTACCCCTGGTTGGAGGAGTGATCACACTTTCTTCCTAAAGAAGTCAAGCCGCACACACTATTTCCCACTTTTCTCTTTGTGTTGTCAACAAGGGTGATTAATCCAAGAGGTGTTTCTGTACCCTTCTGTAAATGATCCACAAGTGCCCAGGAAGAGATAAATGCAGAAGATCAATGCCCTGTACATTGCATGTGATCTATAACACAAGTCCCCATATACTCAAAGCAGTTTTGTTTGGCTAGGTAGAAGACTCATGGAAATGCTCATCATGAAGTGGCTTTTTTGAATTAGCTGGATTCTAGTATTTGTAGAATTTGGGGGGTGTTTGGTTTGGCACCATTCTTCGTGTGGCTTGTTGCCAAAAATTCATTATCACATTCCTCTCTGTTGCTGGGTTATGGTATTTGCACCTTTCATACATGCCTCTTGTACTGCTTTTGCAATTTTCTCCCATTCTCTGCTGATTTTTTGATTTCTTTCATTCTAACATTATTCTGATGCAGCCCAAACAGCCAACTACCACTGGTGAAGTTATCACTAATTTATACCACAGTATAAAAAAGCAACTGCTGTCTAGTTACAGTCCTTCTGCTAGTGCCTGTTCTGCTATTCATACTACAGCTTCTTTAAAAAAAACCCTCTTTCTAGCCTCTGTGTATGACTGTGTTGTCTGTGCTAAGTTGAACAAATAGTCTTCCATTTATCTTTTTTTTTAACATTTTCATTAAGTATCTTATAAAGATATCGCTCTGTTACCCTAAATTAGATTAAGTGCATAGCATCAAATGTTAATTGTTTATTCTTCAGACTGTGCTTGTTCTTTGAAATAAAAGATGCCGATGCCGTATCGAGGATCCTGGCTATCCTGTCTGTATCCATCCGAAGCAATTTTCACATCAGTGATTAAGGGATTAGCTTGAAACCACAAACACATGCCTCAAGCCAAAACATATCACGGTGGATTCTGTGATTCTTACAAGTAATACTGGGCCGTTCCTTTATTTAGACAATGCATAGAGCAGCTAGTAATAAATGAGGTTTCTGCTGTTTTTTCCAGACCCACAGCCTTCTTTTCAAATTCCTTTGCAGTACACTATGTTTTTTGGATTCAAAGTACCAAGTATTTAACAAATTTCTGCACCTCTTCCAGTATTAATTACTGTTTGGAGTCATATTGTCTTGGGGTCCACTCCCACTGAGATCCAGGGTGGCATGTCACAGGTTGCTATTAATTCTCAGTACATTATCATTAAACAGATCAAGAATAATTCTGTTCGTGTTTGTCTGAACATCAACCTGATCAGCTTCTGCTAATGATTTAATTGGACTGATGTTACAAAACAACTTGGTGTTTAGTAAAGCTCTTCTACGACAAGGGCCAATGGCTGTAAGCTAGAACATAAATATGAGAAGGAATATCTTCACAGTGAGGGTGATGGAACACTGGAACAGGCTGCCCTGGAGGGTTGTGGAGTCTCCTTCACTGGAGAGGTTTAAGACCCACCTAGATGTGCTCCTGTGTGACTTGGTCTAGGTGATCCTGCTAGGTGTCAGGGGGATTGAACTAGACGATCTTTTGAGGTCCCTTCCAATCCCTAATGATTCTATGATTCTTGCTGTGAATTGCAGTTTACTAGGGTACACCAGTGACAATCATGTGAGACTTCTTGTGGAATCGATTCCATGGTGGATCTGCTCTGGCTCCTGAAGGGACTCTGCTCCATCAACAGTTCCTCTTTTGGGATACTACCAGCAGAGAAAATTTCATTCCCAGATCATTGTTTCTCCTTCAGTGAGAGCTGCACATCTTCTCTTCATTATGTAAGTCTGGGTGCTGAGCCTTCCTGTTCTCCTAGTGAGTGAACTAGGATGTGCCTCTTGGCACGGTGGATACAGCATGGTCCAAGACAGTAGAGATAAAAGACAGAGCTACTAAAATGGGAGACAAAACAAAACAGACACAATATGTATCTTTCCAATTGGATGAGGCAAACAGGTTACAGACCCGTCTGTGCTCATGGCTGTGGATGAACCAAGTGGGTGTGTAACTAGGTGTACTTCAAGGCAGTCATACCTCCAAGTAACACCTTGTCTAACACTGATCAAGAAAGACCTGAGAATCATTTCATCTTTTTATACAGATGATTATGTTTTGATGAGAAAATGATGTTCTGACTTAGAAAATAAATACAATCAGTCCTTGCATGGCATCTTTGTGGTGTTGGCATACAGGTTCTTTTGAGCTGGTCAAATGCAAAGATGGTTGAGTTTTTATTTCCTTGAAATCTCAAGCACCTTTAAAAATCCTCAGGTCGCAAATACAGAGAAGAATGGAATTTGTAAAAGTAGAACAATGTAAATTTTGTTCAAATTGCCTTAGTGAAGGCAAGGGATGGTAATTACACCCTGTAAGGATTTCACAGCAGGAGAAATGTGCGTGCTAGTTATAAAATGGAACAGTTAGGCCTTTCTCTATGCTATATTTTCTGCTGTTTTTATTCAATCACACTTCTCCTTTAAAATTTTTCAACCTCTCATTTAGAAGGAATGACTGGACCAGTTTGGTGGCAGAGAAAAATATTAGAAATTACCATAATTTTCAATTTCATCTAAACATAACTGATCCCGCTGAAGAGTAGATGTAACCTTTTGGACAGCAAAGATTAGCATACTTGATCTGAAAAATGTTGTGAATCTTTGAACACAAGAGTGTTTTGGGATTTCTGGGAAACATCTGTGTTTGTCTAGTTGTACTAAACACTCCCTGGTGAGAGGTGTAGTTTCTGAACATAATATACACAAAATTGATAGACTTCTTCTTGAACAGCGGTTACAAACCAGACCCTTCACTGTGATTAACAATGACCTCTGTTTATCACTCAGAGCAGTCCCAGAGCTCCTTATGAAAAGAGAGTTTCAGTGAGTGTGGGCAAGAAACGTCTCCTGTCGACTTGCAGGAAGGGTTTTGACAGAGCTCCTTGGTAAAAATTTTCCTTCCTGTTTTCTATCTGTATGTTTATACTGTGGAACTGATGGTGGGGGATTATGGCTGAAAGATCAGATGGAATTAAAGAGGATCACATAATAGAATCTTAAATTTATAAACTGTAAGTTTTCTACAGTAGCAGTATTCATCAGGAATCTTACTGCACATGGAAAATTTTGAAAAGTCTGTAATCTGTGTGGTATCACAGTATTTACAATAAGCACATTCTCTTAAATATAAATTTGTAACTGAAGTTTATGTAAAAAACCCTTTGGGGCATCAATTTCAAGAAAATACATAACATCTGTCCAACGGCTGAGATTTTTCCTATTTAAAAAAAAACAAAACCAAACTTCCATTAGTCTTGTGAAAACAGTTCCCCCACTTAAGACTTGTTCTCTGTGTGCAAATAATAGCTTTGAGTCTTCTCTGCCCTGTTGGTTCCACAGAGAAGGTTGGAAAGGCCTCCAGGCGTCTGAATTATGTTCAGCCTTTTGTAACCTCCCATCAACACTTGTGATGAGAGTTTTCTCATCTAATTGTGAAGACAATATTTTTGGCTACGTCTCCAGATAGCTGATGGCTTCTTGTGTTGTCATACTTTCTATTTGTGGTGTTACTAGCTGTTGTATTACAATTCCAGTTTATTCTCTTAGCAGAACACATCCTGTTTTCCTATTTTGGTGATTTTTAGGCTTTTGGGGGAATTAAAAAGGCTGATATATTCCCTAATGCGGTTGGTGGGCATTTAGCTAATGATTATAGTGCCTGTGATTTTCCTCCAAGGCAAAACTACATCTCTCTCTATAAGTGTATCTCTTAAATGCAGTATTGAGTACTGGGAAAATGTACATATAATGTTTCTGGTAGAAATTGTCCCTTACCCTTGTGCCTGGAATGTGTCCAAATTTTGTTGTAGAGATTGTTACTGCTAGACTCAATTATGAATTGTTTTAACAATGACACAATAGTGATGCCAAAACAGTCTATATAAGATTGATTGTTAAAATAATGCAAAAATGGAACTAGTGAAGAATACTTTTTCTCTAGTTTTGAAGGATGGTCCGATTTCCAGAAGCAACCAGTTACAGCTCCTAGAATCACTTCATTTAATTGCTCAGCGGTCAGACAGGCAGGCCCACAGCACACAAGCTAGAGTAATGAATTATTTGTATGGCAATAGACCTTGGAAACAAAAGGCTCTCTGTTTGCTTTTACTTAGATCTTTGGTACACTAAGATAATTTCAGAAACCTCAATGGAATTATCCAGAACTTCAGTAGTATGAGATGTGAATAGTTCTTAGAGAATTTCCTCTAGAAAGATATTCTTGGGATGCATTTCTGTATCACTAAAACAGTGTAGGAAACCTCCAGTCTCACTATAAAGTGTGTTTGCACAAATCTGTGAGGAGAAAAGCCTCAGATCCATTTAGGAAAATAATTTTAGAAAAACTATTCTAGTTCTGGGCCGGCATTCTGTTAATGACCACAATCAGGAAACATTCCTGCTGAATCATTTTAATAAACAATTTGATAAATAAAAGAGCCTTTCCTGGCTGAAAGTAAAAATCTATATACAAAGCAACAAAAGATTAATTTCACTCTTGACTATTTCACAGAGTCAAGGAAAAAAACCATAAAGATATGATAAAAGTTCATTTGTTTGCATACAATAATTCATGTCTGCAGTACCCATGTTATGGGACAGGTAGGAATGCCACGCTGAGAACAGTCTTATGCATTAAGGGAGTGTTCACTGAAGTATATATTTGTTTGTTGGATCAACAAAGTTAATTTATGAGAAACTAGTCACGCTAAATATACTGAAAAGTCTAAATCTGCAAAGGAGTGAGGTACCACGGAAGGAACTTGCATCTTGCCTGTTGCTATGGAGTTAGTAAAACTAGATAGACTCTTCATCTTTGAGGCACTACACCTGTCTTCCTGTGGAAATACAAGGAAAGTACGGAAAAATAGCAACATACAGAGCATATAGGTTAGGTCTTCAACGTGGTCCCACACTATCCTTGTGTTTGCTGGATTTACAGTGCTCTAAGCACAAACTTGCCACCGCTCTGTTTTTTAAAACTTTATCATCATTCTGGAAACTCTAAATGCTGGTTGCAGTCTCTCTCCCCTCATTCTAAGAAGAAAGGAAGCCTTGAAACCAAATGTAAAAGACAATATTAAAGGTTTTTAACACATATCCTGCAGTATGTCAATAGGAAAAGGCTGTTATTCTTACATCCAGTGTGTTATACAATCCTTTGAGAACCTCAGCTTCTGTTTTCCTGCTCCGTTGATTGCACTTGGCTTTCTACCATGTCACAGTGAGAGCAACTGAAGGCAAATCTTTACTGAATTGCTTGCATTTATAAAGATAGATTGAAATTTGGCTGTTTATTCCCTAGATTATTCAGCTTTTTAATGAACTGGGATAATCACTAGGGGTTGAGGAAAACAAAAGGTGTAAAAACATGTGGGAACATAGTATTGGAACTGGAGAGTTGTATCTGGAGGGAAGAAAACTTAACATATACACCTGAACTTTATTGATGGACAAAAATCCCCACCTTTGCAGTTGATAAATGAAAGCAAAGTAAGCCAGGTAACCTCTCTAACCCCGCAGTACTGTGGGTGAGTTTCTTAGGTAATAGAACTCAGCAGGAATTTGCCAGTGTTTTCTCTGAGGTTAAAGTTTTCACTTTCTCTACAGAACTAAATGAAGACATCAGGTAAAATACAGAAGGGTGCTCATCAGGCTAACAGGTACAATATTGGATACCCCAGGACACCAGATGTCTTCAGATAACTTTTTCCTGGCTTTACGGTTTAGGAGAATACCATAGCTCAGACTTTTTGTTCTCAACAAGCATGATCCTGTTAGGCCTGTCCCAGAGAATTAGAAGGTAGTCCTTCCTTCAAAAACATGATTTAATTCAGCATTTTAATTGTACCTGCAGTAAGGTGACCTGTATGTCCAAAATGAATGTGGTTTGCAGAGCAGTCACAGTTTATCTGCACATGGACAGCAACAAAAGACTAAGAGAGGACTTGAAATGTTCTATGAGCATTAGAGAGTGATGGTCAATGGGACACAGTCTAGTTGGAGGCCTGTATCTAGTGAAGTTCCCTAGGGTCGGTACTGGGACCGGTCCTGTTCAATATATTCATTAATGATTTGGATGAGGGATTAGGGGCCCCTGTCAGCAAGTTTGCTGATGACACAAAGCTGGGTGGTCTCGCCAACACCCCTGCAGACTGTGCTGCCATTCAGCAAGACCTGGACAGGTTGGAGAGCTGGGCAGAGAGAAATGTAATGAAGTATAACAAGGGCAAGTGTGGAGTCCTTCATCTGGGCAAGAACAACTCCAGGTACCAGTATAGGTTGGAGACTGACCTGTTGGAGGACAGTGTAGGAGAAAGGGACGTGGGGGTCCTGGTGGACAGTAGGATGACCATGAGCCTGCAATGTGTTGTTGTGCCCAAGAAGGCCAACAGCATCCTGGGATGGATCAGAAAGGGGTTGGTTAGCAGATCGAGAAAGGTTATTCTCCACATCTACTCTGCACTAGTGAGACCACATGTGAAGTATTGTGTCCAGGTCTGGGCCCCTCAGTTCACAGAGCTGCTGGAGGATGTCCAGCGTAGAGCAATGCGGGTGATGAAGGAAGTAGTACACCTCCCTTATGAGGAGAGGCTGAGGGAGCTGGGTCTCTTTAGCTTGGAGAAGAGTAGACTGAGTGGTGACCTCATAAATATTTGAGGGGCGCATATCAGGAGGGTGGAGACAGGCTCTTCTCAATGTAGTCTGGTGATAGGACATGGGGCAATGGGTACCAGCTGGAGCAAAGGAGCTTCCATATAAATATCAGAAGAAACTTCTTCACAGTGAAAGTGATGAAGCATTGGAACAGGCTGTCCAGGGAGGTTGAGGAGTCTCCTTCTCTGGAGACGTTTTAAAACCCATATGGATATGTTCATTTGTGACTTGGTCTAGGTGATCCTACTGTGGCAGGGGGATTGGACTTAATGATCTTTCAAGGTCTCTTCTGATCCCTAATGATTCTATGATTAGATCTTAGAAGCTGAATATATCAACAGGCTTCACTGTGACATGGGAAGCAACATTGCCAGGACAATGTGATTCCTCTAAGTGTAGAACTGTGATTGCTCTCATTATTCTGTGTTTTTGGTGATGAGTAATGTGAGAGATTATGTTCTGTTGAAAGAGAGGACTGAAATGGGGAGAAAACAGGAGTGAGAGGCAAGGGTGGAGAGGATATGTGAAAGTCCAGCAGGTGGCTGTAGATGAGGAAATAGCACAGCGCCAAAACACGGGAAGAAAAGCAGAGAATGTGTCCATTCTCATTTCTCTGTGTTCATCTTGTTTACTCTCTTAAACTGTTCCTGTCCAGTGAGAGGGGTGGAAAATTAAAATGGAGATAAGGTTTTTAATAGTGTGGTGTTTCAGAGTTTCTTCCTCCAGGGGACACACTCATGAGAAGTTTCTTTTTCGTTTAAATCCAGTTAGTTTATCCTCATGTTGTTGCTTAGGGTTCTTTTGGTTCCGTTTGGGGATTTTATTCCTGTTTGAAGGAAGCTCCTTACTTTTCTGTGTCCTCTGTGTGCTATGTATAATGCAGTATTTGCAGCAGTGCTTTGGAGGTCTGAAATCATTGTTCATTTTATGATGATCTTCCATTAATACGGGATATAGGATTATTTACATAAAATAAAAAAGAGGTTTTGTAAAACAATCTCTGGACAAAGGCACGGTGTGTTTGGAATGCGTATGACTTTATCAATGCATGACTATACATTCTATATGAACAAGACCTTTCATACTATGAAGATTTTCTGCTTGCCTAGCAAAGCTCAGAGCAAAGCTGAAATCAAAGCAGCCTTACTTAGTGAAGCAATTTCATTTTACCTGAAACACTGAAGCTTAAATTATAAGCTTGGGGATGACTCTGTAGAAATAATGTATGAATATAAACTACATAATTTTCCTAGTGTATTTTCACAATCAATAGAACCGTGTGTTTAAAGTAGGGAACCTCAGGTCAGTCTTCTAAGCAGTGAACGAATAACGTGTTGGTTTTTTTTTATTATCAGAGAAAAGCTGCTCTATGCAAATAATATCTGACAGGAATATTTAATAGGTTGTACAGTAGGAAGTAATTGCCTGCTAGTGGGGCATGCTAAAACAAAAAAGAGAAATACTGAAATAACAAATCCGATCAGATTTCACATCTAGATTTTTTTTCTAACACTAGGTGGTCTGACAGGTCATGATGAAATATATTAAATAAATGTCATAAACTCTGCCTGGGTTCTAGATTGTAAATATTCTTATTAAATAACTGAGCAGAGGGTTAGTTGATATATTTATGTTTCTCTATCATACATTGAATGTTTACTGAACATGGTGGGATATGTTTTCATGGCAAGGTGTGCTCTGTACCACAGTTCCTGGCACAATTTACTGTGGTGACTGAATCTAAACAACTTTGTGTGTCTTCACTAGAAAAGACTGCAAGTGCAGGGACAGTGTTTATTCTTTTCCTTTAAGTTCCTCGCAGCTGAAAAGAAACAACAGTCCTCTATTTCCCCCAACCCTGAATACTGTTTCCATTCTCACATTAATTTTCTCTCTTGGGAAACATAGGGCACATGGAATCCCACAAAGCTGAGGAGGGTTTCACAGTGTTCTTAGAACAAAATAATGCTTGGTGCTTTGGGTTCTTCTGGGTGTATGTGAGTATCTGCTGTAAAGGTCATGAGGGAAGTGGTGTCCAGGAGCTGTTACATAGTGACTAAACAGTTAATGGGAGAATGTTCTTTTAATGTGACCCTAAACCTTTCTGATCTTTATGGCCACTTGCTCATGAAAGTAGCACATTAAACAGACTTGAACATTGTTGCTTCTGGACCGTGAGCTATGCATGGGACTGAGGAACAGGAATGCAGATGATCTGGGCTTCATCTGCAGACACAACACCTCTATAGGTGGTATATGGCCAATCCTGATTTACCTGTGGGAGGACAGACAATTTCCCTTCCCTCAAAGTCTAACGTGGCCCCGTCAGCTCTTTCTCCATGCCTGAGTGGTGAACAGGAGCCATCTATGAACAAGCCCAACCCAGCCAGCATCAGGAAGAAGGCTGTCCTGAAGAACTTTAGAGAAACTAGGAGAGAAACAAATGAACAAAGCTCACCTGACACAGCCAATAGGAAGAGGACCAGAGAAAGTGCTGAAGTAGGCTCTGCCTATGAAAGGCTGGTGTAGAGCTGGATTGAGAACCATGAGCACTCTGCTTCAAACTGCTGTTTGGACTGCTGGTCCAAGAAAAAAGAAGGAGCAAGCCCTGTTGCAAACACAAATATTCTGGACCAGGATCTGCAAGGCCATGTATACGCCTATGGAAAACAAGGTAAGAGAACCAGAAATAAAATAACACAAACATGGAGGTACAAAAACATGGAGTAGCCCCAAACCTTTTCTAACTTTTGTGAGAATATGTCTGAATTTTATATTTGGAAGAAAGATAGGTACATCTGCAATGCTACAGCTGTAAGGCAGGAATAAAACAAGGATATACCATGCAGTCAGATCATTTCAGCTGATATTGCAGCCAGGGATGTGATGTGTTAATTATTTTAACACTCAGTTTGATCAGCTTTGACCTCAAACAGCTGGTTGTGTATCTGCTGAGCAAAGACAGTTATATCAGTTTGTAAAAGTTTGGGAGTTTGGACTAGTAGGGTCAGGAAACTGGACTAGTATGGTCAGGGCAACTAGATTCACAGTGCTAGCTATGGGTTTGATAGAGTTAGATTAATGGTTCAATTCAATAATCTTAAAGGTCTTTTGCAAACTAAATGATTCTATGACTCACATGCATAGTGATCAAGTTTCACTCAGACTTTGGTCAAGTAATTGGGAAGCAAAGAGTTTACTTTGTGCACTCTTCCAGTGAAATAAGCTTACACTGATTTAGAGGTCAATGGATGTGAAAATTTATGCCATCCTCGTTACACCTTTAGGGCCCATGGGAGCCCCAAATTGTGGATGTTCTAATGAAGGTAATTAGACCACGATCTATTTTAGCTGGAGGCAAAAGACCTTAAATCAAAAGGAGAGTGTTCCAGTAACCTTGAAATTGGGGTGAGGACTACAGACTGCCTTCTGGCATAACAAATATCTAAAGTCATTGTTTAAAAAAGTGAGAGAAGCAAATCACCACGGGAGTTGTTGTGCTGCCAAGGCTAGGCTTGCTTTTGGTGGGGTAAGGTATGTATTCCTTGGCTCCTGATTCTGCAAGCAGCATTCCTGGTGACTGAGGCGTGGGCCGTTCATACTCTCCTGCATGATTCCTTGAAGTGATATCTCAGTCTCTCCTGTGATGCACAGGTGGAACTGATGTGACTCTGACTCTACACGAGAACAAATTTCCAGTAAAGGTTTTTCATGCCCTTTGACCGTAAATGTGCCTGTGTAGAAAACTTTGCATTCCTAAGGCAAACCCTTTCTCAGAGTCTCTTCACTTCCAGGAATTTAAAAAATACGACTGAACATAAGCTATGAGCACACATGGCTGTGCCTGTTAGAGTGTATCATGTTAAATTCTTGGTAAATGACGAACATTTGATGGTCTCTGCATCTGCTGCCTTTTACCTTGAGAAGTAGTTTTTCTCACGCGACGTGTTATGTACGCTTAGAGTCCATTCTTTCTCATCACATATTACATTTTGAAATTGTGTTTAAAATGTAGTTACTTTTATTTAAGCGCTATGAGTTGGAGCCCAGCTGCTCACTGAGTTGTCTTACATGAAGTAGTCATTTCCTTACAAGTTATAAGACTTCGAGCAGATCTCCTTTCTCTCCAATGCCCAGCTCTAGTCATGTAGCAACGGCTTTTGATTATTCCTGAGCTGAGCTGGATGTTGATGGGTGAAATCACTTGTGGCATGTTATCAACCACTTCAATTCACTTCTGCTAAATAATGAAATCCAGTAATAAATTGAACAGACAAGCATAATCTCTTAAAAGTGCTCTAGGGGGCCCTACCTATTTTCTTTCTTCTCTCGTGGTATTTCTTTTCTTTATATGTGAGCTGCTGGTAATGCCGGGACTGATGCATAGTGGATTCTAAGTAATAAAATGTTTCCAAAATCTGAAAAACGGTTATGCTTTTTCTTCCTTTTTTTTCCTTTTTAAATTGTGCTGGCAAATTTGCCTGTCCATCTTGTTGGAGGCACAGCTTTGTCTTGGATAGTTTAAAATCTTGAAGGAGACAATGTTTATCCCTCACAGATGAAGGAGAAAATCAGCGTCACGTAGGAAAGCATAATCTGTAATGCACCTAGTCACGGTATGCGCTCTTTGGCACAACATATGGCAACAGAAATTACCTTTGTACAACCCAACTGTGGGGTATAATTTATCCAGTCCAAGGCACCATGGTGACAGGCAATAGATTTGATAGCACACACGTTCCGCATGCTAAAATGCCAGGTTGTCTCCTTTCCTCTGGAATGTGGAGCACTATGGCCATGCAAAGCAATTCTGACTTTTCCTGGCAAATCTTCATTCTCCTCTTATGATGTCACTTGCACACTCCCATCCTGCGATAGTAATAAGAAAACAAAATAAAGAGGAGGTGGCAATGTAGCTGCTGGAGAAGAATGAAAGGAAAGTGATAAAGTGTGACTTTTACAGTGTGCACTGTCAGCTAAAGAATGAAACAATTTTAGGCTTGAACATTAGGGACACTGAAAGTGCTTAGAGATTTATGCAACAACAATACTTCAGATCATTTTATGGTATCATTGCTTCAAATACCTGAAATTAAAACAGTGTAGTACAGTGTTACTTCAATAATTCTGTCCATTGGAGGACTGGGATTTTTATTTGGGAAGTAAAATGCTATCACTGCAAAAGATAAACAATAGATTTTTATGGTTGGGCTCTTGTGTTTTTAAGGTGATTTACTTGCCTTTTCACTTTCTGCCTGCTCCAGAGGGCTAAATATGCAGACCACAGTGACCTTGGGTTTGTCTATTGGAACTAAGTAGAGACTCAAAATCTTATTTCTTGTCATAGAAACAAAATTCTGGGGTGCAATTTCTTTGCAAAGTCATATACTGTCCATAAAGGTGTCTCAGAAACATTGAGGAAAATCTCTAGAATTTCTCAAAGGGGAGGTTTGATGTTATAGATCTAGTACAAAATGTCTAATAATAATCAGTCATTTGTCAGCTGAAGAGCAAGTCTGCTTTTTGCTTTGGCAGTTACCTCTAGTCTGAGCTTGGCAGATATAACCGGAAAGAACTGTACCTGGTGCTCTCCATTCAGTATGAAGAATATGGAAATGCCATGAAAACCATAGCTGCGTATGCATCTTGATGGCTTTTCTAGCATGGACAGTAATTTTCACAAGTAATGATCAGTCTTTTGTAGAGAAAGGTGTTATGAAATTTTACTAACTTTGGGTCTGGTTGGTGTCCAGTTGAGTCCTCTGTGCTACAGAAAAATTTTATTGTTGATACGACCCACAGCTACAGGTGAATTGAGAATGAGGGTTATATGTGATACCGAACAAGGTGTGCTCAGTTGGGAAGGAAGGGTGCTGACAGAGGAGCTGATAAAGTGTTCAGCAGATACCTCTGTGAGCAAGAAGCCCTGCTGTGCTGCAACCTGTTCTGAACTGGGAATGGGAGATGGGGCTGCTGGGGCTGCTTTGAGGTGGTATCTCAGAGACATCAAGTCCAGGCAACAAAGCACATCAGCTTTCTTGCAAAATGCCTGACTTAATATTGATCTTCGGCCTTTTTTTCCCCCAAGACAACAGTAACAACAACAACAGATCATCATCGCCTTCTTCATCTTGGAGATTTGGATTCAACCAGAGGAAGAGGGGAAGGGTTAGGGTACACTGTCAACAAGTTTGCTGATGACAAAAAGCTGGGTGGTGTCACCGACACCCCTGCAGACTGTGCTGCCATTCAGTGGGACCTGGACAGGTTGGAGAGATGGACAGAAAGGAATGTAATGAAGTATAATAAGGGTAAGTGTAGTCTTGCATCTAGGCAAGAACAACCCCAGGTACCACTATAGGTTGAGGACTGACCTGTTGGACAGCAGTGTAGGAGAAAGGGACCTGGGGGTCCTGGTGGCCAGCAGGATGATCATGAGCCAGCAATGTGCTCTTGTGGCCAAGAGGGCCAACAGCATCCTGGGGTGGATTAGAAGAGGAGTGGTTAGCAGATCAAGAGAGGTCCTTCTCCCCATCTACTCTGCACTAGTGAGACCACTTCTGGAGTACTCTATCCAGTTCTGGGCCCCTCAGTTCAAGAGGAACATGGAGCTACTGAAGGGAGTCCAGTGTAGAGCAACAAAGATGATGAAGGGAGTAGAACATCTCCCTTCAGGGAGCTGGGTTTCTTTAGCTTGGAGAAGAGGAGGCTGAGGGGTGACCTCATTAATGTCTATAAATATGTGAAGGGTCGGTATCAGGAGGATGGAGCCAGGCTCTTCTCAATGTCATCTAGTGATAGGACAAGGGGCAATGTGTGCAAGCTGGAACACAGGAGGTTTCACATGAATATCAGAAGGAACTTCTTCACAGTGAGGGTGATGAAGCTTTGGAACAGTCTGTCTGAGGGAGATGTGGAGACTCCTTCTCTGGAGACATTTAAGACCCACGTGGATATGTTTATGTGTGACTTGGTGTAGGTGATCCTGCTGTGTCAGGGGGATTGGGCTTGATGATCTTCTGAGGTTCCTTCCAATCCCTAATGTTCTGTTATTCTGTGAGTCTCCTCGCCATCTTTCCGCCCAGGGTTGTTGACTGAGGCAGGTGTGCTCGTTGCCTGAAGGTGATTGGTCAGGTTGTAATTTTCATTGCAATCACCTGCTGGAGTGGGGGAAGAAAAGAGAGAGGAGCCAGCNGGTAGCAGTGATTATGATTTTTAAAAAAAAAACCCACCCCACCACAAAACACCCAGCAATTTACATCTAGGTGATGCTGCTCTAGCAGGGGGATTGGACTGGATGATCTTCTGAGGTCCCTTCCAATCCCTAATACTCTGTAATTCTGTATGATTCTATGATTCTAAGAGGTGTCTGACATAATTTAATGGAAGACAGAGAATTCAGAGTTGATGCTTGTCCTGTTTGAAATACATGAACAAAAAAAATCTTGTTTGAGAGTGAGTTTAATTTCTTTACATTTTTATTTCATATATTTTTAAGAGGGAAGTGTATACTTCCTAATGGAGATGGATTTTCTGTAACTATTTCTGATTTACTACACAGTGATTTCTTTTTTATAGCGGTTGTCATATGAAATATTTTAAGCTGTTTTAAAGCAGCACATACTGTGAATTTAAAGGAATTCTTTAATTTGGGGATAGCTTAAAATACACAAGTATTGTTGACTTGTCAATCAATGCCAGACTTGATTGTCTAATTGTCTTAATTATCTGAGGCTCAGCTTCAGGACAGATATTTTGTAGGGAAAGGAGAAGAATAAGTTGTCTTTGCAGATGGATATTTCCATTTCTTTCTGGTGATGCCAATGCCTGTTAACAGAGGTTGGCAAATAGACATTCAGAGGGATTTTAAACTTGTTTTTTCACAGTGATGTGAGTGATAGTAGTTTGTTCATGATTCCTTAACTTGAGTTTGATGTGTAAGAGATTTCCAAGTGATTCTCCATGCCCACTCTGGGATTTTTATTTTCTAATTTCTGTTAGTATTAGTTTCACTCATTCCACTGTGGCCACAGTTAATAGGGAATTATGGTTAAGTAATTATCCTAGAGAACAAGTACTTATGGTGGGTAGGTTATAAGTGGGAATAATGACGGATGGAGAAGAGCAATTCTGGCAGTGCTTGTGGGTGTCAACGTGTTAGCACAATGTAATGGTTTCAGGACACTTGGGAAGCATTTAGTTTGCCATATGGCTGCTTCAAATGGGAAAATAAGAAAAGAAGCCTGTATTTTCCAGCAATCACTCATTCTGAGTCTGTTTGCATTCAGCCTAACCAACTAGATGACTGGAATCTGTGTGCTAATAAATAATTTTTCTACATTAATGTATCCCAGTATTAACTCCTGTCTTCAGGACAGCCTTAGCTGTATCTCTGCTCTGACAGTGCTGAGTTGCTTACCATATCTCACACTTAAGTGTTAACGGGAATCATGGAGTAAATGTTCATTATTTCCTGTGTTTTGTTGGTTGTACATAAAAATTTGTCCCCTAGTGTTTGCTGTTACCCTGGCACTTCAGTTACAACACCTCTGTGATGTACAAGTTTCACTACTGTTAAAAGATAAAGGTTTTTCAAATTTACTTAACCTACTGGATACCTGCTACACAACCCCCCCCCCCCCCCCCCCCCCCCCCCACCCCCCCCCCCCCCCCCCCCCCCACCCCAGGGTTTTCACCTTCATGCCACTTTCTTATATAGTAGTTGGTTACTGGGCCCAAAACAATTTGGAACAAGAGTGATGCCACTTAAGCTGCAGGATGTCCTCAATGCCCCAGACGTCCTCTTTGGTGAACAGAAGCAGAGAGATCACTCGTAGTAGAAAGGAGTTTGGATATCTGGTAGCCGTGTTCCCAAAAAGGTTACCGGGTGAGGAAGCTGTATTTTATAGCAGTGTTTCTAGAGTGCTTGCTTGTTAGGGGTTGTCCTAGCCTCCAGCCCTGGATCTGTCATTGGTGCTACTTTTTATCCACGTCTTCCTGTGCTAAGCACTCTTTTCCTAAATGAATATCTGTATAATCATCCTTTCTCTGGTCTCCGTCCTCTCTCTCCTCCTTTCAGTAAAATAAACAGCTTTAATGGGAGGATTGGAGAAAGAAGTGGTAGAACAGCTCATATGTTTTTTCCTGTGGTGTATGTCACAGAATCACAGAATGCTAGAGGTTGGAAGGGACCTCAAAAGATCACCTAAGTCCAACCCCACCTGCTGGAGCAGGGTAAGCCTACAATACTGTCTCAAGATGTCCTACATGGGGCTCAGACCCATGACCCTAGGGATTCAGAGTCCCATGCTCTACCAACTGAGCCAACCAGACCTAGCAATGTAAGATATGAGTGTCATTAGAAGAACACAAGCAAGATCAGAAAATTCCAAGATAATATAGCTATGTTGGTGACTTTCACAGTGTTTAGGTTAAGATGTCAAAATCTCCTTCAAATTACACCTCAGAGACCTGAATTTGAGACTGTGCATGTCTGTGGGGGTAGAAGGTATTTTGTCTTGTTAAAACAAAACAAAAATTCAGTGTAAAATATTCATTTATTAAAAATCCATCAGCTTACATATAATTGCATTTAAGGGCAAAAATTTCTGATGCTAGGTTCCTGATCTTTTTCAATCTTATCTTTAATCCGTGAGGCCCACGAGCAATGTCAGGAGGAAATAGGACGCCATTCTGATTTTTATGACTTTGTTAACCTGAAAGAGCCAGGTGAGGTCTCCATTCACTTAGTAGAACACAGAGTCTTGTGTAACATTTTGGGTGGAGCAGCTGTTGTTTAGCCCTGATGCTGCCTGCTGCTGGCTCATGTTTGGCAGCTTTGGACACTGTGTACAACAAACCTGTATAAGCTCACAATATGCAGTACAGAGATACCTTAAGAGCCAGCATGATAATAAAAAATAAGAGAGACCATAAGGATTGAGAGTATTTGGTGTGTTTGGAAGCCAGTCCACTCTTGTTTCCATTTCTGTCTGTAGATTGAATTTAGATATTCATATATGAAAATTGGGAAGCATTTTTATCTTCTAAGCCTGCACTGTGAGATGAAAGGTTTTTCTTTAGAGGACTATTTTTTGCTGTCCTGCTGCTTTTTAAATAAAAACAACTCTTTTCAGTTTATTTGGTTTTTTTCCCTTTGATTCCTTCTAACAGAAGATGCCTCTGTCACACTGACTACCTGTACAATACTTGTTTGTTGTGAAAGATAGCGGTCTCTTGGGTTGCACATCAATCATGTCAGGCAGAGATGGGATCAGGAGATGACACACATCTGTCAGAACATAGACTCTGTACATATTGAAACCAAGTCAGCTGCAGCGTGATCTGTGTATGTCCATTACCCCAGAATTAACATTGGTACCCAGCAGTATCTAATCACACTGCAACCCACATCGCCGTGGGTTGCTTCTTGGTGGTGAGGTCTCCTTTCTTTGTTGTGAAGTCAAACAGAAAACAACAGACTGGCTTAAAATTGATCATTGCTGCTCTGGAAACAGTTGTTTAACTCCTTCAAAGTCTGTTTACGTTTGACATTTCTGGAGCAGTGTCCTTTTGAGATAGATAATCTTTTTGTAGATCTTCAAACTGGAACTCGAGGCAAATTCAAAAGATCGCAGCTCTTATCAGGGAACTTTGAAAACAGGATTACTCTGCTTTGGTCTGAAGTTACAGTCCTGCATTTTTGAATACTCTGAGGTGACTTTATAGTTTCACATCAGTGGGAGCTGTGTGGCTCAGGCTCTGCATGTGTTTTTGAAATTGTATAGCCTTAAATCCATGGCTTCTGCAGCTATGTAGTGAGCCATGCCAAGCAGGGCACTGAAATCTATTGGTTCTTTCATGATCTTGAAATTCTGAAACAATTCAAGTGTTCCTAGAATTGCACTTTCTGTGCTTAATATCTCTATTTGGATGATTGTGGTAATGAACGTATTGCAGAGTGAGAGATTCTGCGGCTGAGCCCAGAATGCATGTCACTAAGTTCATTCAATTTTAATTTGGGCACTCTGGATTTCATCTGCTTGTTCTATTTGCACAGGAATGGAAAGTAGGCATTTATTCTTACACCGCTTTTCCTGAGGCTGCTGCTGCTTGGTTTCCAATAAGAGTGTTAGAGAAAATGCTAAGTAAATACAGACTTAATGGGGCTTTCAAGAGCCTTGTAAAGAGCATATTTTCTTACTAATTGCCAACTTTTCAGGTGCATCTTAGCCACAAATAACTTGGGAACTACAGTGAAACTCCTTGTTTGTGTTTTATTCTGCTACTAACCACAAAATTATTGGCCAATTGCTTGGACTGCAACGTTCTTGTTGTCTCGCTGTCCTTCCACAAAGACGGCACCGTTCCAGCTCAGTTCATTTGCTTGGACAGTCTTTCCTTTAATGTGCTCAGTCTGTACTTGTGAAGGTCACTGAGAACTATTTGTCTTGGACCAATTTGCTGTTCCCTTGCTCTAGAAAACAGCCTGGCCCTGGTGAAGGAATATCACCTCAGATACACAGTGCATGGGCTTCTGGGCAGGCTGTGGATAAACGCTAGGTCTGGGGCAGGCATCCAGGCTGTTTAATTCCATTCCCTTGTATAAAGAGCATTTCTCTCACCCTACAGATGATTCTGAGACTTTGGACATTGATTGTCAATAAAAAGAATGTAAACAGATGTCGGTGAATAGTGAATAGTTTCTAGCAGATCAATGGTTTTACTGGTTTACACCTCTAGAGCAGCCAGACCATGACGTTGAATTTATGGTGTTCCCACAAGGGCATGAATTTGTTTGTTTGAACAAGGACAGGAGTGTGTGCAAAGCAGCATTTCCAAAAAAACTTTGCTGTGTCCAAGAAGACCAATAGATGATAGGGATGCTATGGGTTATCCCTCGACAGCTGTTACAGTTTGAAAATTACCCAAACTTTCAGGGGTACAGACTTGTGCTTTCATGAAGAGAAATGTGTATTTCACCTTAAGAGAATTCTTCCAGTGCCGTGTCCTGGGAGAGCCAGACAAAGGTTAGACTATAAGAGAGGGTTGATTGCTCAGCCTGGCCCCTTTTTTTCTGGAAGCTTTGTCCCAGCGCACAGACACGAGGCTCAATCTTCCCTTGGATGGGATGGGACATGGCAGGACCTGGAGCCATGGTTCTCAGCCCTGCTGGAGGAGGTGTCTGCCTCCAGGGCCCTTTCTGCTTGGGGTGGGGGAGCTGAGAATCAGACCCTGTGACCCATACTGGCCTGGCCTGGCAAGCCCCAGTGCCAGCAGAGCCTGCCTGCAGACCATCTGTGCTGTGCAGGCAGAAAGCCCTTCAGCCCGGTCGCCTTCTGAAGCAGGCGGGTGCAGCAAGAGTCACCAGTGCCGATTCCTCCCCTCATGGAGCAAAGCAGTGGTGAGCTGAAATACTCCCCTTTCCCCTGTAAACGAAAGTGGGATGAAAGGAGAGAAAAGAGACCCCTTGGAAGGGAACTCTCAGCCACATGTGCAGCAAGGGGCGGCCCCTGCAGACACAGCCATGCAGTCACTGCCATTGTGCACCAGCCACATGGTCGGCCACACAGCCGCTGCCATTTTGAGCCACGGATCAGCAGGAAGAGAAACTCTGTAGTTTCTGCAGCTGCCAAAAGCTAGGGATGCTTGAGTATTGGGGAGAGAAGAAGCCACGGGAGAGGCATCTGAAAATTGCTTCATGCTTAGCTGAACAGTTTGTTCTGAAAGAAGCAGGAGGAGTCAAGAATCCTTAAACCTTTGGTAAGAAAAGAGAATGTTATTTTTTTAAAAGAATGTTTCTGCGTTGAGGGTGTAGTCCAGGCTCTGAGGAATCAGGCTTGTCCAATCAGGATTCAGTTGGACAAGCTACACTGAAGAATTGAAGAGTTTGCCAGTCTAGAATGTCTGAGGGTTCAGCGTCTGCAGACCGTGTCGTATGACTCATAGAGGACCGGACAAGTCTCTCAGAACAAAAGAAGAGAGGGTGGTCATACCCCTCTCTGCTTGGCCGACATGCTTTCCACAGGTCTCTAATGTAAAAACCCAAAGGTCAATATGGTGGTAATCTGCCGCTGTATTTCTCTCAGAATATGTGATGGTACTGTGACACAGTTTCTGGTCTGTATGCACTAACTTGCTTAACCTTTTTCTTCTTTCTGTATATGACTATAGATTTAATAAACTGCTTTCATTTTCTCTAAGATACCCATTGTCTGGCAAATTCTATCTGAGACTTTATCAAGACCTACCTTGTTTTCCTTCTGTTTACTTGTGGCTTGAATCTACCACAACAGGATTCTGTTTATTCCAGCTTGCAGAGTTAATCTGCTCTTTTAACCTTCTTCAGGCTGCTAATCCTTTAGGGCTTCGGAGCAGAGAAGCCCTTTATTACATTGAAAGTATAGATGAGTAATTTCACTATGAAACTGTGACTTCTGGGGGTTATGTTGGGAAAAATGTAGCTTGCAATATTTTTAATCAAAGCAGAAAGCAAATACTCCAAATCTGTGTTTGATACTGCACGGAGAGGGGAAAGGGGATATCAGATGAAAGAAAAGAACCACAAATAGGGTACCCAGTAACTGTTAATTAGAGCAAAAGTATTAATTAAATGTTAAGTCTGCATAGTGCAAATTAAAATCTTTTACATATTTCTGTGTGGGGAATTTTGTGCATTGAGGACTTTTATAATAATCAAAATCTCAATAGATTCTTTTGAACATTTATTATAACTTGCAATCCATGGTGGCCAAGTGTCTGGCATCTCTTCAATTTAATAGAAAGAGATCTGGAGTGAATCTTGTGAGTCTGTTTTAGAAGAGACTACTAGAGCACTTTTTTTTGTTCTTCTCCAAAATGCTAGAAAAAGGAAATAATAAAAACATCATTACTTTTAAGTAGAAGCAAATGAATGTTTTGCCTACAGCAAGCAACTTTGCAAGCTTGTTAAATTATTTGCAGCTTCTACAATCAAAACAGGCTGCAGCTTTCCACACAGTGTTTGTTCTGGTCATACAGTAAAGAAAAGTTACTCCAAGAAACAGCTGAAATGCTGGAGTGACTTTTAACATCTTTATGCCAAGGTAGGGATACAGGACCTCTAGAAGAGCTTTCACAACTGCTTGGTCAAGGGAAACCTGTGTTTTCGTGAACCCTTTTGTGTTTTCTGCAGTTTTGTGTACATCAGTGTTGGTTTACGGCAGCACTGCTAACCCCCCAAGGCTTTCCATGTTTTAAACATCTTAAATTTGACTTCAATAAAACTTTTGAGATTATGTATACTAGGTTCTGCAAAGAAATCTTCCAGGTGTATCATTGTGCAATCCAGAGTTAGCCCCAAAGCCGGTCCTGATCCATCACAGTGTTTAGTTACAGTTTGACTTTATGGAAGTTGCTCTGTGCACTAGGAAAGAAATCTCCAGAGTTGTGGTGAGGCAGACAACCAGAGGAGAGCAAGGGAGCGCTCTACATCTGCAGAGCAGTGCTTGTTACTTGCCCTCATTTTTCTCCATCTCGCTTGGCCTGAGGGATGGACCAAGCTCTGCCTGTGGGCAGGAAATGGGGTCACTTTGTGTGGGATGGGGTCACTCTGTGGTGAATGGAGTCACTTAGTGTGGGAGGGGGTCACTGTGTGCAGCATAGAAAACTTGCCCAGCCTTTGATGCTCTGCTGTACTGTGGCTTTTCCTCACCTTTGGTGCCAAGATGTGTTGGGCACGTTGCCGGAGCTGACACAAGAGTGTGAAACACCTTCAGTGGGTTTAAGTGGGGTAACGTGAAATCTAACTTTGACAATCTGCTTTGCCAGGGTGAGACATTTTGTTCAATTAGTTTCTGCCTTTGATTTTGATAGGAGGGAATATTACTGTGTAAAGCAATTGAAGCTCTTCCTTTAGCGGCACTAACAAAATAAACTCCCTGCCTTTGAGTTGCAGCGTGAGTAAATTCACCCATGCCCTCTAAGAGCCACCCAGGAGGGAGCTCAGGCTGGTAGGCTGCCTTCTCTTGTGATGATGCCTTCGAAGAAAAGATACCAGGAGGAGAGCTGCACAGAGGGTTAGGAGGAAGGGAGGTGTTTTCTTGCCTGGTGGGAGCTCTGGAGAGGCAGTTACTGCTGTTCCAGCACTTGTCTCATTCCACTGTGCTAGCAAGGGCTTTGGGTGAACTAAGGGCCATCATTTGGGACTCCTAGGCAGCTGAAAGGCTTTGAATAGAAAAGGGTATATTCTGTGTATGAAGGTTTTCTAACATCTTTTTGGTTGTTATCATTTCTGTTAAAGCCTTCCAGCCTGGATTTTGCTCATTACTGGGTTTTTTTGGTGGTATTTTTTTCTTTTTGTTTCTCATTCCAAAACCTCGCTACTTTGATCTGCCCAGGACAAGAGGTCGAATTTTATTGAACTGAACTGTAGCATCTCAGGTTTTCACGCTATGAAGCTGCTTTCCAAAAATTGGTGTAAAACTGCAGGACTGTCTGGCCCATTTGAAAAATGTATCTGCTGGGCTATCTGTCGAATCCTTTCTACCGGATTTTCTCCTGTAGAAAATCATTATTTCTTCAAATGACATTGAGGGAATGTTGGGTTTGACAGTGCCAAGTGCACTGCCCTGCCTTGTTGTTAAAAAGCACCTTGAGAAAAGCCATTGATCAAGAGGCAAGAGAAAAAGTTTTTAAAATATCTTTTTTTATATATTTCTTGTGAGCCTGTCTTCATTTTCCCTTCCTCCATGCGCTCTTCTTTTGCTCATTTTAGGATGGCTCTGGTCTTTCCTTGCACAAACTGAATGAAAACTGTTCTTGGAAGTGATAAATGTTCCTCTTCTGTCTTGAGAGAAGACTGCAGAATTGTAATGCACAGTACAAGCTATTAAATATTAATTCACAAGAAATCAGCAGTGTGATCGAGAGATTACAATCAGCTTGAAAATCTTGCAGGGTAACCAGGGCTTGTTTGGGAATGAAAAGCAGTTGAAAGTACATTCAGAGTGTGCTTTCTAGTTGCTGTCTCGACTCTTCACATGACAGATACTTGGAAACACATTTCATTTTACAGATGAAATCTATTGATTAGTGAAGAGTTACCTCTAAGACCTAGCATCAAAAAATGATGCTACAAGCTTTCTCCTTCAATGTTTTGGTTGGATAAGAAGCAAAACCTATAAAAATGTGACAGAACTTACAAATTATGCTACTTGACACTAATGAAGAGCCTTATTTAAGAAAAAGGTTGCATATAAAAATCCATCATTAATGACTATTTTGTCTAGTGAGTAGCAAGATCATCTCCAGGCTAAATCTTGATAATCTTATTGTTTTTCTCACTCTACAAGACTGAGAGAGCAATAAACAGAGATTGCTGCCTTTTAAATGTCTGCTTCTTGTCTGAGGTTAGATTCCAGTGAATATATGTGAAAGCAAATTGCTGAATCTGAAGCTTTTCTTGAATGTGTGGGAAAGACTCAACTGACTGAGGTATTTCTGCACGTTGTCTACAACACGCAAGAAGGGTTAAGGCTGTTCATAGGATCATAGGATGTTAGGGGTTGGAAGGGACCCAAGAGATCATCGAGTCCAACCCCCCTGCCGGAGCAGGGCAAAACTATCTAACACAGATCACAGAGGAACGCATCCAGGCGGGCCTTGAAAGTCCCCAGAGAAGGAGACTCCACGACCTCCCTGGGGAGTCTGTTCCAGTGCTCCGTGACCCTCACAGCAAAGAAGTTCCCCCTTGTGTTGAGGCGGAACCTCCTCTGCTGCAACTTACACCCATTGCTCCTTGTCCTATCACAGGGAGCAAGTGAAAAGAGCCTGTCCCCCCCCTCCTGGCCAGCCTTCAGGTACTTATAAACATTGATCAAATCTCCCCTAAGTCTTCTCTTCTCCAGACTAAAAAGCCCCAAGTCCCTCAGCCTCTCCTCATAAGCCATGCCCTCCTGTCCCCTAATCATCCTCGTAGCCCTCCGCTGGACCCTCTCCAGTAGATCCTTGTCCCTCTTAAACTGGGGGGCCCAAAACTGAACACAGTACTCAAGATGAGGCCTCACCAGGGCAGAGTAGAGGGGGAGAAGAACTTCCCTCGATCTGCTGGACACACTCCTCCTAATACACCCCAGGATCCCATTGGCCTTCTTGGCCACCAGGGCACATTGCTGTGCCATGGTTAACCTGTTGTCCACCAGGACCCCCAGGTCCCTCTCCACAGGACTGCTTTCCAGTAGATCACCTCCCAGCCTGTACTGGTGGAGTTTGTTATTCCTCCCCAGATGCAGGACTCTGCACTTGTCCCTGTTGAACCTCATCTGGTTTCTCTGTGCCCAGCCCTCCAGTCTGTCCAGGTCTCTCTGGATGGCAGCACAGCCCTCAGCCGTATCAGCCAAGCCTCCCAGCTTGGTGTCGTCGGCAAACTTGCTGAGCAGACACTCTGTGCCCTCATCAATGTCATTGATGAAGATGTTGAACAAGACCGGTCCCAGCACCGATCCCTGGGGGACACCACTAGTCACAGCTCTCCAGCTGGACCTGGCACCATTGATCACCACCCTCTGAACTCTATCCTGCAACCAGTTCCTAACCCACCTCACTGTCTGCTCTTCCATCCCACACTTCCTCAGCTTGCTCACTAAAATTTCATGGGAGACAGCGTCAAAGGCCTTGCTAAGGTCAAGGTAGACCACATCCACTGGTTTCCCTGAATCTAACCATTCAGTTATTGCATTATAGAATGCTATCAGGTTAGTCAAGCAGGACTTCCTTTTCATAAATCCGTGCTGACTACTCCTGATAACCTTCTTCTCTTCCAAATAACCTTCTTCTCTTCCTCCTTCTTCTCTGTTGAATGGGTAAATCAGCGTTATTTTATCTGGTGTTTGCAAGCTACAAAAATTAATCCTGAAGTTTATTATCAGACAAATTTTTATTTTAAAGTATTTTGAGAGTTTCTTTTTTAAAAAGAGCAGTGAAGTTGAACACAAAAAGATGGTTTGGATAAGATGTATTATCAAAGTTATTTGGAAAAAAATATATTTAGATAAGGTTACCTTGCAAGGGTTTTTCCAGCAACTTCATAGCTACCCTCTCAAAACAAAACTAACTTCCTTCTTTAGGGAGTTGCAGTGATGAAGGTTTATCCATCTTTAAGACTGAATTGCACAAAATCAACAAACAACTAAAGTAACACTTTAGGGTATGAACTGACCATGTAATTGATCAGGAAGATGATCGTTTGTCATTCTTTTCCCCCTGAAGAATTACTTGGCCAGAGAGAGTACAGAAGAATACTAGGGGCAAATGGATTAGGTTAAAGAGAACCTAGCTCAGATACTAAATTTTGATGGTGGTGGTAAAGCCAGGCAGCACTGGTATAACCCAGAATTAGGACTTGGCTTCAGTTTGTGGGATAGCGTGGTGGTGGTGGTGGTTTGATCCTCAACTTAATCATAATTTGGTTGGAGATTATTTCTGTTAAAAGGCAAAACTAATAATAATGCTGTTAATTAAAAAGGATAAACATGAATTCAGCATCTTTACTGATGACCTGGATGAGGTGATTGCATCTACCCTTAGTAAACTTGCAGATGACACCAAGTTGAAGGACAGTGTCAGTCTGCTGGAGGGGAGGAAGATGCTTGCAGAAAGATCTGGGCAGGCTTGATCAATGGACAGAGACCATTAAGATGAGGCTTAATAAGGCCAAGTGCAGGGTCCTACACTTTGGCCACAATAACCCCATGCAACTACAGACAGGAGGATGAGTGGCTGGAGAGCAGCCTGCCGAAAGGGACCTGGCAGTACTGGATGACAAACACCTGAATGGAAGCCAGCAGTGTGCTCAGATGGCACAAATGGCCAACGATATCCTGGCTTGTATTAGGAATAGTGTGGCCAGCAGAACTAGGGATCTAGTTCTCCCCTGTATTGAGCGCTGGTGAGACCTCATCTCGAGCACTTGGAGCATTTTTGGGTCCCTCACTTCAAAAAGAGATTGAAGGGCTGTAGTGGGTAGAGATGGGCAATAAGGCTGGGGAGGGGACTGGAGGGAAAGTCTGGTGAGGAGAGGTTGACACAGCTGGGGTTGTTTAGCCTGGAGACTCGGGAGGGACCTCTCTATAACTACCTGAAGGAAAGTTGTTGTGAGGTTGGAGCTGGGCTATTCTCCCAGGCAACTAGTGATAGGACAAGAGGGCCTGAATCTGCACCAGGGGAGGGTTAGGTTGGATATTGGGAAGCTGCTCCAGGAGTGAGGTTTGGACTTAGACGATCTTTCAAGTTCCCTTCCAACCTATAACAGTCTGTGATTTTTGTGAAGCACTTCCTCACAGAAAGGATAATCTGATTCTGGAGTGGGCTGCCCAGGGAGGTGGTAGAGTCACCATCCCTGGAGGTGTTTAAGAAGAGACTGGACATGGCACTTAGTGCCCTAGTCTAGATGATTGTGATGATATTAGGTCATAGGCTGGACATGATGATCTTGGAGGTCTTTGCCAGTCTCAGTAATTCTGTGGTTCTGTGAATAAATGTAGGAATGCATGTCCTCTCCTCTGTATCCACATTCAGTCTAATTTACAGGCAGTAAATCCAGTCCTGCTGTGGTGAAGACCTTTTTTTAGATGTTTTCTAGAATGAATTTAATTTCTTCCAGCTTCCCCAAACCTGTTACCTTCTCTCAGTATTATGTTTTCTGTACTTTTAAGTAAGCAGTTGTGTTGGGGTTGATGCATTTACAGCGTAGCTTTAGCTTTACAGTGGTGAAATTCAGTTGAGGGTGGTAAAATTACAGTGAAGTAAAACAGATACTGCAGTAATATCCTTAGGTGTGTTGATCAATAAATTTATGAGTTTTTGAAACACAAGGATTCTGGAGTGTAATTATAAATATTACAAAGCAGAAGCAGCTTTGGATGCCGAGGACTCTGTGAACTTCAATACTAACCTCATTCTTACTTTTGACATGTTTCATCTTTTTTGCTCAGCCTACTGCATCTGAATAATGAAACGGTGACTCTGACACTGAAGCACTGATTTACTCTTCTCAATGTTTCACACATTTTCCTCAATTTTGCATCTGTTTTCTTGCAGGCAGCAACATCTTCCATCAAAATTGTCAGTGTTTTTTAAAGCCATGAATTTAAGGAAAAAAATGGGGGGGAGGGGGAAATCTCTGAAACCTCTCAAGTGAATTTTGTTTCTTCAGCAGCACTTCATACAGTAGTTTTCCATCAAGAAGATATATAGTTGAGATAGTTGAAAAAGACAAATGGCAGTTTGGAAGATCACTAGCTAACAAAACTCTCTGCCTGCTCTCAGCAAGGTGTCACTGTTGCCAGCTGCAAAGCTCTTGGGAAGTAACCATTATGCTGTTTATGTCACAAGAGGACAAAAAGTGGGGAAGGGTTAGGGTTGAAAGAAGGACTGAGTTAATTTCACACCAAAATGCAGCTATCAGCAGGCTGGTGCAGGAGAAGAACATGAACTGATAGTGCTGTGAAAGATGTGCTTGGTTCTCTCTAGGATAAAATAATACTCTCTGCTACGCTAAAGGGCTTTTGTTGTTTTGGTTACAGTGAAGGACATCTTCACTGTAGGGTGTTCTAAGCATAGATTGGATTTTCTTTCCAATTTGTAGTTCTCACGTATAACCACAGCAGAGACCACAGGAAAACAGGCTGATGACTCAAAAAGAGCCTCAGCCTACCTGTTACTGGTGAACTGTAAGTGTAGATAAGATTTTAAAGAAGCATGAGATAGAACTACAAACCCAATTTCCAAATACCTCAATTTAGTGAGAAATAATAGTAATAATTTTCTTGGATGTTGCTAATGATAGTGAATGGAGATACCAGAGAGTTCATTGGGAAGAGACAAAAAGGGTGATTGAAGCTGATGGGGTGAAATGGGAGTAGAAACTAGAAGTAGATCTTTCCAGTGAGTTGGGTTCATAAATCAGAATCTCAGGCAAATATTAGGAAACAAGCTCTCAGCAATTCATTTTCAAACTGCACGAAGATGTTTTGACTTCTGATGAGACTTTAGATTCTTCAGTCCTGTAGTATTTTCAGATCGCACACGATGGTAACTGTTGTAACAGAAAATGAAATAAGTAAATTGCCTGGCAATGTCACTGAAGTGTCCAGGCTGAAATAGCATGAGTGCTGAGTGGCATTTCTGAGAATGTCTGTTTTCATTAGTAGGTCTAAATTTGCAGTTGCTTAGGCTGCTCCTAATCACACTGTTTCCTAGTCATCATTTCAAAGGTAAGCAGAATGGATCCCTAACATCCTATGATCCTATGATTCATATGGTTCACACATTCTTAGATCTGTGCTGTTGTGGATCTCAAGTAATTTCTAGTTCTTTGTTGTGATTAATTCATTTTCAGCTACTTCCTTGGAGTTGGTAACTTGTTTTTTATGACCTCTGACAGTCTACCATAAGAATTTTCTCAGGGTTAGGTGGGTTGCCAAGAACACTTTGGATTTATATTCATACATGTGATATAGCTTCCTTTTTACTTTCATTATCAAGAAGCAGATTTCTCTTACCATGACAGAATTTGGTGATCACCTAGAAATTACCCTCTTCTTAAAGAAACTAGAGCCAACTGGAGATTCTCAACAAATTATTTTTGAGATCCACATTCAAAAAGAAGACTCTTTTTAATAAGAGCTGCCAAAGATGTGAAAGGCCTTTTACAAACGATGTGCACACACAATCTCCTGCTATTACTATGCTTCAAGATACAGAAAGTAGAGAAGAATAAGCCAGGCAGAAGAGAGAGATGAGTTTTGTTTGCTGACTATTATTTGTTGCTTCAGAGGTTAGTTTTGAGCAAGTCTCCTAGAATAAAAAGAAGAGACTTATGGTTCTTTGTGACAGGATAGAGACAGCCATGTTACATCAAATCTCTTTTTGTGCTTCTACGCATCTCCCACATTCACGTGCACCGTTTTGCTATTTCACTTCCTCCTGGAACAGCCGGGAGGGACCAAATCGAGTTAATAGTAAGATCTTGTCCTGAAGCGATGTCAGAGACTGCACGGAAGTTTTTCTTATATACAACTGAACATTCTGATCCTGTGTAACCTCAGTCCTACTGCAAAAGCTCTTCTAATTTTCTTATCATCCATTAATGTGTGTTACGCGGCATTTCTGAACTTCTGTGAAAAGGTGGAGATCAGCTTCTCATAAAATGACCCACTGTGTCCTCTGCACAAAGAATAGGGGGAGCTTTGATGCTGGCCACTGGCACAAGATTAGAAAAAAAGCCTAAAAACCCAGAAAAATTTCCACTGAGAGATGAATATTCCAGTGCAAATTCTGAATCCCGCTTTGCTTTCAACAAGCACTGAGCCGTGGGATCTCAGTAGCCCGTCCAGTTGGAAGACAATAGTCTACATTTTATCCTCTTGGCACTCTACTACTAAACTGTCAACAGATACCGGGTGGCCAGTGCAGTTGTTTCTAGCATGTAGGCAAATCTGTAGAAGGTGAAAGGACCTTGGCTGTTTTATACCTCTTGTATCATATGTTGCAAAGAGTCTCTAAATTCAGAGCTGAAAGTTAAACTTCTTGGAAAGAAAATATTTTTTGACTGTTTAGCCATTATCAGCTTTAGTGCCAGCAAATTTGTTCCCCTTGGTGATTTTAATATTCATAAAATTAACATTAATGACTCCATACCCAGTGAATTTCTATCACTGTTTAGATTCATTACATTTTCTCTAACATACCCAGTTCCTTAGTAATTTTCTCAATCTCATTGATATGGTGAAACATTTTTCCAGTAAATTGAATAGCTACCTAATCTCTCTTTGATCATTTTATAGTAAACTGTGAAGTTTATTTCCAGAAAGAAGACTGTTAACTGTGAAGATCTGTAAAGTATTTATCTCCTAGAAAGTATTTTAATGCTGATTTAGTTGTTGAGTATATGTTTCTATGATGATTTTAATTACATTTTTCAAAATGTTTCCAAGCCTATGTTCCTACTTCACATATATTTTGACCTGAAAATGTGATGGTTACTTAGTTTTCTGATTATTTTTTTCCTTTCTGGAGTGTAAGAGATGCTGTAGGTGTAGGAATAAGGCTTCATACTGACTTATTCCACGTGCAGTTGCAAGGGCTTCTTCCTCACCTAATTATATTTGACCCTGGCAAACAATGGTGGAGGTGGGAAGAAAAAGCAATACAAGGCACAGCGTACGCAGCAATTACTTCTCCGTGTGTGGGGCTGGGAAAAGATGAGTGTACTGCAATGAAAAGTTGATTAGAAGAATAAGCCGCAGAGGTACTGCAGAATGTTAAAGCAGGATTCTTTTTGTAAAGAGACTTCTTGGCTCAGCAAGAGTAAGCTGTGTATTCATAAAACTGCTAGTCAGGAAATTACCACTTTGTTCCAGAGTTAGGAGACTTTTCTCCCTTGAAAAGCCGAAAGTAATGGAGGATGGCTTATGACTACATTTGATTAACAAGTTGCATTAAACAGACCTACCTGTGCTGACCATTTCAGAGCACCCAAGGCTGGGTGCAATCTTTTCAGGTCTTTTTCTGTTGTTGTTCCTCTGTGACAGCCTCACCTTTTCTTGCCCCGTTATATCAGTTGTGCTGCTGCTTCATACGAGAGCTCTCTGCACCTGGAGTTGGTTAGCAGTTGGTGAGTGCTAACTTTGAATATGTCGCGACTCATTCTGCAAATCTGTGCTTAATAAAGTAAAATGCATATATGCTTGTCCAGCATTTCGAAGGTTCTTTCACTGTGATCAATTACACCATCCCTGCTACCCGAATCTATAGGCCAGAGCTGTACAATTAAATCGGAGCCATGGAACAGACTGTTCAGAATATGAAGTTCACTGAATTTCTAGAACAGATTCAAAAAAGTCACAAGATCTTATTGGGACTAGTCCATGGACTGAGCTAAATCTGGTACAAGATTTATTTATAACTGTATCAGAACCATTTTAGAAATTGAATAGTAGAGGCAACTGAATTTCAGTCCCAGTAATTGTTTATTCCTTTGTGCTGTTAAATTTAATATTCCGTATGTAGCCGTTGGGTCTGTGTGTGGGGAATATTTTCTGTGCAGCCCTTCCCAGGGGTGCAGTGTGTGGATACACGTGTCCAGCAGCACAGCTGGGGTAGAAATGACTGAAGGGCTATAAAAATGTAAATAACTCTTACAGGTTCTGGAAGTCTGGTTGTTGATGGGACTTTTGAAAAGTTTAAAATACTCTGTGAATCCTACAATTATAGCTTAGTAGAGTTATGGGCATATACTAGTTCCTCAATAATTCTCTAAATATGTTCAGGTTCTTCAAGCTTGTTTCTTGCAGCAGGAATCTTAGCTTTACCCATGGTATAACCTAGTTCTTCTCTCAGAAAATTATCTCCTTTGTCTTACTTGACAACCGTCTTGCCTCAGAATCTTGAGTCATTCTCACATGAAATCCATTGTGCAAGATTGTACCTATCAGAATTAAAAAATAATGCTGACTGGAAATTTTTCTCATTTCTTTATTTGTATATTCAAAAAAACCTCACTTTGACAAGAGGAAAAATTGAGATCAGGTGAAAAATAGGATTGTACTTTTTCCCCTGGAAAGTGAGTAGCAAATATTCAACACCACTTCTGCCAGTGAGGAAGATGTTGTCATTCTTCATTACAGTATATCAGGGCATCTTTTAAGCAATTTTCTGTGGTGATCTGGAAAGCTTCAGATGTTACAGACATTTTCTGTGTTAAAGTGATATACTGGAACAATTGCCTGTGGGTGTATATAGCAATATATTTCTTGCAGTTCTCTTCTGGCTTCATCTCCTAATATGCCTGGAACAGAGGGAACTTTTCTGGTTTTTCTCCACTGTCAGCCTTGTCCTGTGAGCAGCGTCTTTCACTGACGAGATGCTCTGCATGTTGGTGTGTACAGACGTATTTGCTGCACACTGTGGCTGAAGATGTCTTGGTTATTTTTAATGAAAAGCAATTAGTTTTACAATGAGTTTGTAAAATCTTCGGCTGTGATTGCTCAGATAATATGTAACTTGTACCATCCTATCTGTGAAAAGCTTCAGGCCTTCTGAGGGAGGACAATTTTCATTAATGTTTGGTAAAGCAAGCTGGTAAATACAAGTTAAGCCCCAAACACCTTAGTGAAGCCCTTTATTACTAACAAAGCATATATTTTTATACCTTATGATCTCACTCTCAAGCATCTACTATGATTGGTTTAAGACCATTAATCATACGATAGTCACCCACTCTAAAAGCAATATGACTGGTCTCTTCATATCTGTCTTCTCCCATAGCTCAGTCTTAGCTCAGTCTTTCTCATCCCAGTGTTACCAGTTATTCTTCGCTTTGGCTGCCAACTACTTCTTGCTTGGTACATCAGCATAAAGATGTCTTTCAGTCATTTGCTCAGTGTTCTTCAATCACTTACAATGCCTTCTGTTCAAACTCTTATCAGCAACTCACAGAGGTGGGGATCGACCACATGTCCATTCTCTTTCAGGTATTCCACTACAAGTTGGGCTCCTTTTTTTAACACAAACGTGTAAATACTTTCTTTGTATGTATTTCACTGCATTTCATGATGTTACTTTTCTAAGTTCCATTCCACCACCAGTATGTGCATATGTGCCTGTGTTTGTCTTCCAGATGCTGATCAGTCCTGCAGCTTATTCTGTCAAACATTCCCAGATCCACAATGCTCGTTCCTGTGCATGGGTGGCAGCAAAAGACTAAAGATTCCTTCCAGCCTTGTGTGGTTCTTGACATGTGGCACCCTAAAGCTTGGCTTTGGCATTTGGTTCTCCATTTAGACTCCTATTAGAGGTCATTTAAACTTTTACTGAGATTACAACAAACTCCTCAAGAAGAGGCAAACTCTATTATCACAAACTGAAACAGTAACATCTGGCTACTTGCTTCTTCCAGCTAATAGCTGGGTAAGAATTTGCTGCTGCCGTTGAGTTCTGATTAGTTAAAAAAAGGTAAAGCATCACGGATGAGAAGCCTGCATTAATTAGACTGGAGGATGTGTCACGATAATGCCAGTATCAGTATCACTAAGACTTTGAATCAGGCAGTTTCAAAGAGTGAGATTTTGTTGCAAGAGCAGTAAGGGGTTTGCACAGCCCTATTTTGTAATACCTTGCCATTAAGATTTTAACTGTGCTTGTTATTTGTGAATATGCTGAGATGATGATTAATTGCTAGATTAAAAAGAACCCTTTGATCTTGGAATATCTAATGCCTTCTGTCCATGGAGACTGATATTAAACCAACTAACTTTAGTAAAAGTTCACTAGCACCGGTCTTGACTTAGCTTTGCCCAGACCCTTTCATTAGCTGAGGAAAAGAGAATTTGTGTTGTTACAATTCAGAGCCCCAAGACTCTCAGAGATCACAGCAGGCAGCAAAGCAGTGTTATGCTACAGGAGAGCTTCCCTTGTCTGCTAACTTCACTGAAGCCCTGGCATAGACATCAAAAGCTTCAGGAATGGATTCGCTCAGCAATGATAGCTCTCCCTGTGCAAAGAAGGCACCTACTGCTAATCAGTTTAAATATAGGCAGGCAGACTGGGGTTTCAGAGGAATCTACCAAAATTACCTTTGTGGTGTTGCTCTTGAAACAGCAGTTAGCCCTCTTGCAGGTAGAAAATCACTACTCATCTGTGTGTGACTGAACTTTGAACAGAAAAAACTCTACTACTGTGAATACAATTAGATTTGGTGGTCTGACAGGAGAGCTATGGCCAGTCTGGTTCTAGGGGTGAGAATTAGCATGTGAGGTTGGAGTCTGGGTTTCATTCATAGCTCCTACAAGTTGACAGGCAGAGTAACTTCATGTTGAAATACCCGCAAAAGGAAGGAGATGTCACATGCTTAATTTTCCACTACAGGGCTTGAAACATCTGTCTGAGTGATGGTGAAGAGCTGTAGAAGTACAGCTTTACACCACCACAGCTGTTCGCTTGGTGAGAGAGAGTTGGAGCTGTCAGAATCCTACCATGCTACAACCTCACAGCTTCACTACAAGCAGACTTGAGAGTTCTACTTGACTTTTTTCTGAGCTCCCTCTTGCCAACAGGAACCTCACTTCCGATGATCGGTGTAATCAAAAAAGAGGTTTGTACTCTGCTTGAGTCCTGAGATATGGTCTTAAACTGTAATGGCCTGGGAGCTGTATGTGTCACTCTGTTAAAACATGAATGTGCTCTTTAAACAACTGGTGTAGCTCTGCATGTAAATCTTACTTGTTGAAACATCAAAGAAAGGCAGGTAAGGCTAATGAAGTATTTTACCAGATTAATAGTAAATTTAAACATTAGTCTCTTCCTGTAACAGCAAGTCCTGTTTGGCATTTGTGAGTTCATCTGCAGACACATCACTGGATCAGTCTTCTTCCACTGTAGGAGCTCCTGGTGTATCTGGCAGCTCAGTTGCTGACATTTTCATGAGAGCTACTACTCCCTCTTGGAGTTCTTCACAGAGAGATCTGGCTGAGATGTGAAAGCTAATGACTGCTGATAGGAAGCTAGATCAGATGAGATACTAGACTTTCATGACCTTAAATTCTCTCAATAAAAATAGCAACAATAATAAATAAATATACCTCAAATTTCCAAGACTATACTAATGCAAAAGAATCAAATTTACTTTGCCTGCCACTTCCTACACTGCTGTTCAGTTTCAAAAATGTGCTTTGGTAATTCATAGTACGCAGAGGATTGCAGTATAGTCTTAGAGGTTATGCAGACAACATAAAACTTTTCTGAATGCTCAACTTTAACTGCAGAGCATATACCACTGAGATTTTGGAGTTTTCAGTATTATTTTGATCACCTTTTTATATAAAGTTTGCAAATTAGCACATAAAAATAGTTTTTTACTTGGAATACAAAACTAACTGCCATGGCTGACTGGTTTTGTACACTGAGCTTATTTCTGCATCGTGGAAGTGGTCATTGGGATAGCCACCTACATAAACAGGTCATTCATTTTCTATCATAATGCTTAAATTATTAAGTGCATTTTTAAACAGTAAAACTATGTTGTGAGATAAAAAAACATCTTTCTTCTGCATTTACTTACTGCATTTTCCTGAGTACAAGGTGGAATTTTCTGTTTGCTTTTGTCTTGCTGCCAGTGATTTATTCTTCTCTTTTTCTTTCTCATTGCTTAACTTTGTTCTCTGTATTGCAGATTCAGCAGAGATGGGCAACTGAGACTTTAAGCTGAAATAGACTTTTCAGAAAACAGTCACTAGTTACTTTTTAAACACCAAACCTTCCAGCCTTATTGATCTACATAGCTCATTGATTGATTGATACAGATCACATGCCTCTGTTGTAGTTGCTAAACTAGCTGCTTTTAAGATGGCGGCGATGGCAGCAGGGCGTATGCAGGCCCTGCAGCTCCACACATCCAGCAGGAGCTGTTTTGTGGTCCCTTGGGCTCCAAATGTGCAGAAGGTGAAGATACAGGGGCCTCTCGGCTCCCTGGGACCTACAGGAGTCGTCCTTGAAGATAAGGAGAAAAGCTAAACAATGCCAAGTAAGGTGAAAAAGAGTGCATTCTGTGACACCATTGGACAGAGAGAAGAGCAGAGAGTGATAACTGTAGTGAAGAAGATTGGTGGTGGTATGATAAGGGAAAACTATATTAAGTGTGTATTTCTTCTAATAAACGCCATTTGCTGCTGACCATATTGGTGTTCGAGTGGTACGCGAATGGTCCGGGTAACGCGAGGCCGAAGGAGCCGGGCGTAGAGAAACCTGAAAGCTGTCAAGCCAACTCGCTGGATGCGGACTGCAACTTAGGCTATCCGAGGCACTGCAACATGCCTCCAGCACTACAAAGTAAGCTGCTGCTTGCATGCTTCAGACACAACTATGTTCTGTTCAGGAAAACCTTTGTTGGGGTAAGCTGGGATGAGTTATCACATGCATTTGTTGAATATTTTGGGATGAAGGATGAAATGTTTGCCCTAGTGAAGTGAGAAGGAGCCACAAAATTAATGTCAGGGGTGTTGTGTGTTCCTATGGGATTTCTATTTCCAAGCTCTTGGTATACGATGGCCTTATCCTATTTCTCTAACATAAAGATGGAATATCGTACAGGACAGAAAATACAGGCTTTAGCTACCCGAAAGTTCATGTTTTATAATCGACATCTTCAGTGTCTATATGGGACTAAGTCATCTTCTCATTTAGATTAGGTTTAGCTTATCACATCTTCTACAAAGGAGCATCTCTCTACTGGACTGACTGGCCAGCAGACGATGAGAATGCAGGGGCTTTCAGAATGCCAACGCTTGGACTTGATGGGTAAGGGACCATAAATCCAGGACAGACAAAGATGCTTCCAAACTAAGGTTGTGAAAATTTTGGGTTATATGGAGTCTCAGGCACTAAAAGGATCTAATTAAAAGTCTGTTAATATAAACTGACAAAAACTGGGCAAAACTGTCTGTCTGTGAAGTGCCAATCTTACCTGTACTGACTTAAGAAACTAATTTGGCTTTCGATAGGGTTTAGGGAGTAGATGCCGTCAATATCCACAGGAAATAGGACTTGGAAGGAGGCAAAGTACCAGCTATGTAGTTCTGAGCGTAGAAAGCTGTCTGAATGTGCCTGTGTATGCCCATATCACTATGCTGAACATCCTTGCTCCCTGTAGTTACTTAGCTTGCAAATGCCCCTGTATGGCCTCACCATGGTTCCTTTGTACTTTTAGATAAGTGAGAGTGGGTTTTCAGGGTGAAATAAGCTCATGCCCCCTTCAGGGTTAAGAAGGCAAGTGTGTGTTAGCTTGAGAAGTACCAGCACAAGCACGGACAGCAAAGCCAGTAGCTGCAGATCAATAGACAAGTCTAAAACTCAAGACATGAGAAAAGCAATGGAGCATTATTTATAGATATATTAAAAATACACAATAATTCATTCTTCAAATCTAATGAAGACAAAATTAGCAGTTCTTCAGAAACCTGTCCTGTGATGTCTTCACCCTCAAGTCCTTCATATTACTTTTCTCCAAGGTCCAGACTGGAGTAAATGTCAGGCAGAGCCTGTTTTCTGAAAACTGCTGTGGCATGTGCAATGTGTTGTTTGCTCTTTCCCTTCCACTCGTGCTCCGGGTTCCTCCCACAGTGCGTCGTGGCCACGTCCCGTCTAAGGGGAAAGTATGATAATGAGGAGACACATGGGATCCCCTTGGTGAACTCTAATCTCTCCCGCTTTCATTGGTGACAAGTGCTGAAATGAATTCTGTGCTAATGGGAACTCCTGAACTGCTGGGCTAAAATTTAAATACCTGACAGGGGAAAATTATCATACAGTTAAAGTAACAGACTTTGGTTCAGGAGCGCGTCTGAAGACTTTTGTTTGATTTGTGGTATGACACTTAATCTTTTGCACTTCATCCATAAAGTGTGGATAATATTGTCTTCTTTACTCAGTCCAAGAGAGAGTGATGATTCACACAGCCTAGAAAGGAAAAAGCATGCAAAATTATTGCTTGAATTTTAAAAAGCCCGTATTAATGCACTCTGCAGAGGATCTGTAGCACGTACAAAATGAATTATTATTTTCACTTCCTGTGAGCTGTCTTTTCAACCCTTGAACATCCTAAGTTTCTGCTGCAGAGTTTACTCTGAGCAAACACTTTTCCTCTCGGAATTGCTTTTATTTCAGATTGAAATAGAAAAAGGGGAATAAATGAATAAGAAATCCTACAAGATCAACATGAGAGAGCAGGTAGGACTGTTCCCTTTATCTCAGCCATTGTGAGTAGGTTTTTAGACTTGTGTTGCAGCGAAGACCAAGGGACAGCATTATTTAAAGGGAAATGAAACAGAATCAGTTGCCACACTTATACCTCCATAACCCAGGAAACCCAGTGTTACAACACAAAGCTCCATCCTTCTCTGCTGCAGCATTGCATCCTTCTTCCTTGTAGACTAAGAGTGACCTGCTGGTAGTGTATGAACTCCCCTATCTTTTTTGTCATCAGCCAGATGAGACAGAGGTCTGGAAAAAGAGAAGATGGCATGACAGAGGACCTGGACCCACCTGTCTCTAAGGGATGTGAATGCAGAAGGAACAGGTTTTGTAGGCAGCTGCTTTCCTATGTTACAACATCTTAACCTGACAATCTCCAGCGTCCCTCACAAAAAGTAACTCATTTCTCAGCGTGAGAAGTATGCCACTCCAGTTTCCCCAAAAATGACTTTGGTCCTTAGAATTCCTTCATCCATTTAATACAAATCTTTTTGACCGCTTTCCTTTAGCATACAACTCGATCTCTTGAGCCTCAGCATTTTAAGACTCAGGCTGGGTTGTTTGTGTACTCTCGGATATTGAAATCACTTTTCTTGCTTTCATGATAACCTTTCCATTAAAATTTTCTTTCAGCTGCTCCCTTAAACATCCACTTTAGTGCTGAGATGGCTTGCTAAATGTCATAAAATTATTTGTGAATTTCCAGTGAATGTTCTCGGGAATAAAAAGGCAGTAAGGGTCAGAAGAATGCTGATAATACATGACTCGGCTGTGTAAGGCTCTTACAACTGAAAACTTGGAACCCAGTCAAAACTAGATCGCAGATAATACTCTCATTACATGAAGCACAAAGCTAGAAAGGGGTTACTGCTCCTGTAATCCAGCTTACCTGTGAAATTTAGGAGTATTAGAAACTCTGAACAGTTTGTGACAGATGTGACATTTAGGTGGCCTTGGTACATTTAGAATAAACTTTTCTAAAAACTGTGACAGAAGTTTGTAGTTTGAGCCCCTTCCTTTCTGACACTGGCTGGAAATACGCAGGTACTTCTTTCTCTTTTAGAAGTTGTGTCTCTGAGGACCTCTCAGAGTTTTGTCTCTGTCTTTCAAGGACCTTTGAAACCTTATGTGTAACAGAAACAGATCGACCAAGAATGTAAATAGGAAAATGAAACGCTGCTGGTTATCAAGCTGAATTTTTTTTTTTTTAGGAGATGCCAGGAACCTTCTTGGTCTCTGCAGAGTTTAGCTGGAGCATAAGCATAGTAAAGCCAGAAAAATGAAAGACAGTAGTTCTCCCTTCTAAAAAACTTTCAGAGTGTAGTTCCCATGCTTGCTGCACTAAGTTTGTGCAGCGCGTCTTCATCTAATAACTCTTCATTAGCTTGGAGAAGAGGAGACTGAGGGGTGACCTCATTAATGTCAACAAATATTTGGAGGGTGGGTGTCGGGAGGATGGAGCTGGGCTGTTCTCAATGTCATGTAGTGATAGGATGAGGGGCAATGGTTGTAAGCTGGAATGTAGAAGGTTCCACATCAATCAGAGAAAAAACTTTTTCCCAGTGAGGGTGACAGAGCACTGGAACAGGTTGCCCAGGGAGGTTGTGGAGTGTCCTTCTCTGGAGATGTTTAAGACCTGCCTGGATGTGTTCCTGTGTGACTTGGTCTAGGTGATCCTGCTGTGTCAGGGGGATTGGACTAGATGATCTTTCGTGGTCCCTTCCAACCCATAATGATTCTATGATTCATATATAGAATCATCGAATCATAGAACGCATTTGGTTGGAAGGGACCTCTAAAGGCCATCTCATCCAACACCCCTACAACAACCAGAGCCATCACTCACCAGACCAGATTGCTCAGAGCGCCATCCAGATGGACCTTGAATGTATCCAAAGATAAGGCTTCCATCACCTCTCTAGGCAACCTGTTCCAGCGATCCACCAGGCTCAGATTAAAGAACTTTTTCCTGTTGTTTAACTGAAAGCTGCTCTTTTCTAACTTTAAACCATTCTCCCATATTCCCTCAGCCCGTCTTCATAAGACAGGTGATCCAGCCTTCTGATCGTTTTTGTGGCCTCCTCTGGACATACTCCCAACTACTCCACAACCTTCTTGTGTTGGGACCTCCAGCACTGGACTCAATACTCCAGGTGAAGTCTCACCAGAGCAGAGTAAGGGGGCAGAACTACCTCTCTTCATCTGTTGGCCACACTTTTTTGATGCAGTTCCATACATTATTGTCCTTCTGAGCAGTGACTGCACATCTAATCAGTCTTTACCTTGTGCAGACTGGTTTTGGTTTTGGTTTTTTTTTAACCATCAGCAAACCCGGTATCCACAACAAAGAGCACGACTTCTGCATACCCTTCAGCTCACCAGGAGAGTATACAGGAGAGTAAACACACCTTAGCTGTAGAGATGGGTTTGTTGTTTTGGCAACAGCTTTGCTAGAAAATTGCAGCATTCTGAAACCCGTGAGACGTTTCTCCCCAGGGGCCTGTTGTAGAAGTGGTGCCTGGGCAACATACCTCTGCGGGGAGGGAACTTTTCCTTTGAGTCCAGGAGTTCTGGCTCAGTCTGTGCACTTAGTGCTGCATTTTAGTGTGATCCAGAGAAAGGTGCTGCTGGGAAGGTTCTCTGTTACAGACTGCTTTGAATTGCATGCTTCTAGCCCTAATTTTATTTAAAAAGTAACACAAGGTTTTCCTTTCTCTTATTTGGTCAGCTTTAGGCATTTGTTGTGAGGAAGGAGGAAAATGGCAAGTTAGGATGATCATAGAATCATTAAGAATTGGAAGGGACCTCGAAAGATCATCTAGTCCAATCCCCCTGCCACAGCAGGACCACCTGGACCAAGTCGCACAGGAACATATCCAGGTGGGTTTTAAATGTCACCAGAGTAGGAGACTCCACAACCACCTGGGTCTTAAAATAAAGCTAAGTCTGCCAGTGTTTTTCTGGCAGATCTGTGAACAACCTATGAAACAGCACCTCTGAATTATTCAGAGAGAATCTATTCCAAACCTCCTTCCTGAACATGTACTCGTCACACTCAAGCACCTGGTACACCGTGAGGTCTGTGTCTTGACACAGCTCCTGTGAAAAGTCTGTCTGGTACTCAGACAGAACCTGAAATTGTTATTCTTCATGCAGAACTTCAAAGGTAGCCACAGCTGACCTAGCATGCAAAATGGCCATTTTAATTCAATCTAATTAATATCACGCATGGTGACATTTAGATATAAAAGAAGTGGTGAAAGAATTTAGTGCCTTTTCAAAGTTAAATGTTACATTTGTTCCTAGACCTTGGAAAGCTTGCCTGTTCAATATGGCATCGTTAGATTGAAATGAGCAAGCAGATACTTAATTATGGCTTTTGGTGCAGTAATTGTCTTGGTTAATAATAATCAGGAACAAATGAAATAGTATGAATGTGGCCAACCCATTAATGACAGCTGCTGGTTTAATATACAACAGGTTGTTGGTGTCTCAGCTATGAGCCTCTTCCTATTAATTTACATTTTTTGTTGAATATTCTGATTCACTGTACTACACCATTAGCCTAAAAGAGCCATGTATACTGTATCCTAGAGAAGAGACTCGTGTCTGTGGTGGGTTGCCACAATAAAATGAGAGAGAATACTGCAAAGCATGGTTGGGACAGTCTGCAGTATTTTTCTGTTCCATGAATAAAGCCCAGAAAACCCTCTTAAAAAGTAAAATTAGTCCTCACCTCCGACCATATTTAGCAAAACACTGATATGCAAAAATAATTTCTTTTTATCAGAAAAAAGAATGACACAATTTTTCATGGAAGAATTTCAGGCTTTCACTTGTTTCTCCAATAGTATTAAAGAAATACACGAGGTTTTAAAACCAGCTAGCTTGAGGTCAGCTTAACTTTCTGTGTATCAGATGCTGTATTTACAGGCACTTTGTTCAGGGTGCAGCTGTATCTTAAGGCATTTGCTTGGGCAAACCAGCAAGGCTGCCATTCAGGAATCACAAAATTTCTCCCCTTTGCACTTAGGGAAGATGCTCATCGCTGACCCACTAACCTCACTAGTCATGCTTCACTGAGAAGTGGCTTGTCACACGTCACTTTTTAGCCGGAAAACGAGAACTCATGAACGTGCTTTAAATAGGAGTAGCTGCTGCAAGGAGCTTCCTTCAATCAAGAACCTGATGATAGTCTCAACCACAAGGTTACTGGGCCTTAGAAGTCTCCTAGGGCTCATTTCATCATGTAGGGATGTTCCTGTCTGCTTGGCCCAACAGCAGCCAGATACAAGTGGAAGGTGGTTGCTGTTTGGCTGAGAAATAGTGACAGCAAGTTGGGGATTTTCTTACTATGATTCATTTATTTGTAAGTGAAATCAATGAGTTTGTTTCTTTCATTGAATCACAGAATTGTGTAGGCTGGCAGAGACCTTTAATATTTCCAGGTCAAACCGTTAACCCAGCACTGCCAGGTCACCACTAACCCACATCTCTCAGCACCATGTGTCTGTGGCTTTTTCAACCTCTTCAGGGATGGGGACTTCACCATTTCCCTGCACAGCCTGGGCAAGTCTTGACAACCCTGAGGCAAGAAATTTTTCCTCCTGACTGATTTCTATCTCCCCTGGTGCAACTAGAAGCTGTTTCTTGTCCTATCACTTGCCACTGGGGAAGAGATTCCAACCCCCACCTTCCTACAACCTCCTTTCAGGGAGTTATAAAGACTGAGAAGGTCTCCCAGGAGAAGAGAGGCTGCAACTAAGCATTTGAGCATAATTCCTCCCCCTGCTATTCTGAAAGGACTCTACTCTGGCTTGGAGTCTGCACTGCTCCAGGAGGTGCAGAACTTCCCCGCGCTGTGCCAGGGCTTTGCCTCCACCATGCATCTTGGAATTAATGTAGGGATTGCACCTGTTAGCTCCATGCTTCTCTCTGACCACTTTGCCTCAGGTGGTAGCACCAGGCATCCTTTTTTGTGATTTTACTGTACAGAGGAATTTAATCCGAGTGCTTAGTATTCATTTATTTAAATGAGGTCGGTTAAAATATTTGCTTCTAACTCCCATAGAGGAGAACCATTAACACCTCATTGCTAACAATGTCTCTACAAAACACTCTGCATATCAAGTAGTCCATGGAAACTGCCTCTGCCTGCAGGTTAGCCGCTGGGCTGTTGTTAGCATTCCTAAATTCCAGTAGCCTAGCAGAAGCATTTCCTCACTAGAACTGTATGTTGTTCCTTAAAGCATGGACAGCTCAGAAGACTTGGCTGAAATAGGATGAGATTCTGCTTTTTGCAGCAGGTAAAGGGTTAATAATGCCAGTAGGTTTGAAAGTCAGAGCTGACACTAGCTGCTAAGGATGAAATTACTCATAGGAATAGGTGTAACAAGCAATAGCTGCCAGCCGATTGCCTTTATTTAGCAATTCTCCACCCACGAATGTGAAATAAAAAGAAAATAAAAAGTCTTTGCCCGACAGAGAGGCTACTGATAAACTTTTAAGGCAGAAAGTTTGTAGAGCAGCTTTTGAAGTGGCAGTGTGTGTAATGCTTATTGCATTGGCTGCTAAGCTTGGAACTTCTCTTAATAAGATGGTAAGGAATCAGTCAAACAGAGAAACTATAGCCTGGGAAAAAAAAGTCCCCTTTTGTTCTCTTTTATTGGTTTGGATTTTCTCCAAGTCAGTCAGTCAAGCTGAACAGGAAGTCTTGAAAGCATTTGTTCTCTTGCTCCTCTAAACTTGGCTGCTCTGCAGTGCTAAAATCCCAAATCAGTAGCTGAAGAGGTGAGATTTAAGAGAGACAGTTTGAATTAAATCAGCACTTCAGAAAGTGAATTTCAGTTTTCTCTGTTAGAAATGGGAGAACTTACTCGTACCCAGGTTAAAGTAGAGAGCCTCATGGTGTCCCCTTCCTCCTAACGTTTGGATTTATATTGTATTTTTAATCTTCAAGGGTATGGTGCTGTTCAGTTCCCCAGGGTTCTCTAGTGGGTTTAGAGTTTTAAAAAAACTGTTGCTTTGTTTCTAACGATCCTCAACTGCCTGGAATAAAGAGAATTTGTTTGGATCCTTTTAAGAAAAGAAAGATAAAGAGGCAGAAGTATTTGTTGTTTCCTGTTCCTTGATGCAGAACATGAGTAGATAAATTGTTGTTGGGATTGTTGATGGGATTTTTTTTTTTTTCTCTAGTTTTCATGAAGAAGTGGAGATGTGCTGAGAGAGCATCTTCTTCTTCCAGTTCCAATTCAGATGTCCCGTAATGTACCAAGTAGAAAAGAGATCTAAGAACCTAAAAACATCCTTTAACTAAGTTGATCTGAGTCAGGTGAACACGTGACTCTGCCCTGCTGCTTTCACAGTATCACAGTAATGATAAGGTTGGAAAAGACCTCAAAGATCATCCAGTCCAACGTAAATCCAAAAAAACCCAGTAATCCTAACATCTAACATCTAGATCATGCCACTCAGCACCTCATCCAGCCTAAGCTTGAACACCTCCAGGGACGGTGACTAAACCACCTCTGTGGGCAGCCCATTCCAAAACCAGATCACTCTTTCAGTGATTTTTTTTTTCCTAATGTTAAGTCTAAAGCATCTCTGATGGAGCTTAAGACTATTACCCCTTGTCTTGTTTCCAGTGGCCGGGGAGAAAAGACCGACCCCTGTCTGACTACAAGCACCCCTCAGATAGGTGTAAACAGCCATAAGACAGCTTTGAGTAGCTTTGTTTCTTAGAACTACTACACTACTCTTACTACTTAAGAGTTTTGTTGCTCTCATCAGAATGACAGAGATTAACTTGACTTCTGCAAGGAAACGAAGCCAGGCTGACAGCTTGTTTGCTAATCATGAAATAAGAATATTGATAAAAATGTTGTAGAATGGGTTGTCGTTGATTAGGTGGTTTAAATATATGCTATGAACAACATTTAATGCAATGATCAGTCATTTTGTGCTTCACTGAGTCATTTTAGGAGGGAAATAAAACTGTCTCTTCTGAGTAACAGTCATACAGGAGATAGCTTAATACATGTGTTTTAATTGCAGCTGCTTTTCTCTCTTTTTATGAGGTTTCAGAACTTTTTTTGTTTGACGGCAACTCACTGGTGTGCCTGGGAGCAGGGCTTTATGTACAAAGAAGAGTAACTGGAGAACGGCCAAAAAGAAAACAAAAATGCACATTGTTAAATTTATAGCCTATGTGAAATACATAATTCTCTGTTCTGCTTATTAACCTCTTCTGCAATCTCGTTTGCATTCAGGAAACGAAATCCGTTAGAAGTTAAAGGGCACCGTATTATGCAGTGTAGTTATATTAAAATACAAGATGTGTAGTGGGGGGGGGGGGGNGGGGGCGGGGGGGGGGGGGGAAGCAACCAACAAAATCTCTCAAACCCAAAGGAATAACTGACTTGTCATAATACATGTAGCAAGTGCATAACTTGGTTTAAAACTCTTTTCTGGCAGTCGACAGGTCATTTCCTCCTGTCACCCCTTACGGCTACTTGCATCCTCCCTTGAAAAACTTATGACCAGGTCTGGAAATACATCTTAGTACCCAAATGCAGTGGGGTTCTTAGTGATGACTGGTAGTCCAGCACAGTGATAGTAAATGGTGCTGCTTGGGATATCTGAGGTCTTTAAAAAAAGATTAATAATTTTATTTTCACTGTGTAACCTAATATTTTGGGCTATATGTAGTTTGAGTGACCCTGCAACACATTTAGTTTTCCACAAAACTCCTTTACAATAATGTGTTTTAAAACATGATTATAGTGAGCCTGATGTTATTGTTTTCAAGGTAATTCTTAGTACAAAATTCTTACTAAATTTAATTCTCAATAGAAAACTTGCTTAAATCTGAAAAAATAGCAATGGAACCCATTGTGCTTCATGACTAGAACCATTTGCAGTTCATGGAAAAGCTCAATAGCATCCGGCAGGTGAATAAAAAATTTGATAGAGGTTTGCCAAAACCAAACACAATGTTTGATTGTCTCATTCTTAGGGATGTGACTGTTGCTCTGATGCTTTCCACAATTCTGTCTAGACACAGAGAGAATTGTGGAAGGAACAATTCCAGGCAGAAAGTAAAGTAGTAATTTACACCCCAAGGAAAAATATTTGGAAACAAACAATGAAGTATTTCATAGCTTCTTGAAGAGGAAGAATTCATTATGCTTTCCTCAATGCTGATTCAGATTGTTTCCTTCAAGTAATTATTTGCTCAGATTTTCTTTTGCTTCTTCAAGGGAAGCATAAGTAATGCCTCTCTGCGGACTAATATTAGTGTTTGCTTAGGGTAGATTTCCATTTTTGTTCCAGATATCTTTGTCTTTGCTTTTCAAGGCCAAGACATTCAGAATTGGCTCATAAATTTTGCCCTTGTCTGATCAGCAAATGCTGACTTTATTTTACAGCAACAATAATAAATAATTTGTTTATTTTACACAACACTCAGGTATTTGTGATCCATGAAATGTAAGTATTAGTGTTCTTGCAGGGCTGAGAAAGAAGAGGGAACACTGACAATGTTAATGGAACAATGTCAAGTATTTAATTGATGTTTCTGTCTGAACATGTTTTAATTATCAAGGGCCTGTGGTAGGAATATAATATCAAAGCAGAATATTTTGCAAAACTAGGTAAACAAAATACTACACACGTCATAAACATTGCTGGTAAAATATAACAAGATTTGTCCCCTTTATAATTGATGGAAAGAGCACAATGAAGAATCCTAATGTGCCGCTAGCATTATAGCGCTGGAATGGAATTAATGGTTAAGGCTGTGCATATTCCTTTATACCCACTATGTGACTTTCTCTTGTACTGTTCTGTCTTCTTATGAGCTTTGTTTATACTTTTTCAACTGCTGCTGGTCTCCTAAATATGTAAAATGTTTTAAACTGAAAATGTCAGCTTGGGGTTCTCTGTAGTTACTGTTATAAAGAAAGAAGCCAAGCTAAAGAAATGGAAGCAGATATTCAAAACAGTTACCTACCATGTTATATAAACATGGCAAAGGAAGGCTTGACTTTGAATGTTTTCTTTGTCTCATCCTCAGCAAACTTGAAACTTACAGCTTTCTTCATGGGTGAATGAAGCCACTGGAGATAAAAAAGGACTTAGAGTTCCTGCAGTTCCAGCCTGGCTTTTTGGTATGTCCCACTTAGCTTTTCACTCAGTATCCGTTGGTTTACACGTATAAATGAACAGTGTTGGTGTCACAAGCCACATCTTTAATTTATAATATTATAAATTGAGAACTGTCTATTTGACCACGTTTATCTCTATTCTTACAGTCTTCCTTAAGAAACCACATTGGTTTTATTTTCTCTTCTCTGTTGAATCACTTCTGAGAGATGCGGTTACAAGTTTTAAAACATTTCTGTCTCCATGGCAGGACACCCACCACAACAGCTCTATGTGGATGAAACAGTTAATTTTAGGAATAGTGGCATTTCAGGAATAAACCTTTCATACCCAGAATTGTTTCATTGGGGAAACAAAATGTAAAGGTTTAGAGACTTCTCATAGTGTTAGAATTACTCTTTATCAGTATTACTTTTTCCTCAGGAAAAAAACAGGAACTTGTTGTATCCCCATGCTCAGCCAGACACGCAACCATTCCTTTTTTCTCTTTTACCAAAATGTAGAGTCAACTTAGAAAGGTGTTTTCAGGGTTAGTTTGTGTGTGTTGATGGCAATACTGGAAAGAACCATGGCACGTTGGGACTGATGACAGCAGAACTCCTGCACTGAGCACAGCTTCTCCTGGAGCGCCACGAGTGGCCTTCAAAGCGTTGTCTTCTCTGGAGCTATGACCTTCTTCAAGAATGGCAATGTGGAGACATCCTTCTGTTCCCCCTTGCCCCCCCGGCTTGAGAATAGATGTCAGAAAGGTAAGAGAAGCCACAGCTGAACCAAAAAGCAATAGTTTGGAGTAAGATGTCTGAAGGAACTTTGTTTATTTTTCCTTCTGTTGTGAAACATAAATGGAAAGGGGTTGGCAGCACTTATCACAGTAGAAAGAGCAACACAAAAAATTACAAAAGAAGACTTGACAAACATGTAAAGTGGTTTTTAATTTCAGACACCCTGGAGCACGATGCATTTGAAATTTTTAAATGGGAGCTTGAAGTTTGATAGATTTAATTGGAAAAGATAGTTGAAGTCTGAGCCCAATGATGCAAACAATAATACGTGTGGTTTTGAAGCTTTCTTTTAATGTTAGAGAGCCACCATGTGCACACTGTGTGCCTTGTTTGTATCATGTTGTGACTCCTCCTCCCACAACTGACCCAGTCAATCTCTTAATTTTCAAAGCCTGTATTTTTTTATATCTTGGAAGCTGTAAAATGCACATATTTAAAGAATGTAAGGGGGGAATTCATAAGCCTCAGGCCAGCCACTTAACCACAGTAACCACGCAGAGCTTTTACTTCTGCCAATATGAAGGCTGGTAACACTCAGTGTAAGTACCACGTGTTGTCAGCTGTCAAGTTAAAATCACTCTGCTACCTCTTGACCCAAGATATAAAAAATTTCTTCAGTAAAAAAAATTGAGTTGAAAAAAACATATCATCTGTTGTTTTTGGTATTTTTTGAGGGAATGGTTGTGATGGCTTTTCTGTCCTTTGTTAGTCTTGCTTTATAAACACATTTATTTCAGGATTTTTTTCAGGTTTACTCAGATTTTCCAGCAGACCAATTGCATGTATAGCTCATCCTTTTACTTAAATTCAGAGTGTATAGAGGTTTTTTGTGTATGTTTATTTTTATCATCATGGCACAGTATGTTCAAACACTGTTTGGCTGCACCTTGTTGTAAGAGACCAAATGGGGACTTGTCTCAACATTGTTGGTCAAGACTTTTATTTTGTTCTGCTGCTCTACAGTGAATTTTGTTTTGCTGTTTTGCGATGGACCTTGTTTCTAACCACAGCATCCTGTTAAGAGTCTGCGCCACTGGAAGGTTCCGAGAAAAACTACGACATCCTACAGTAGCAACCTAGGCGCCATCTGTGTGCGTCGGAGGTGGAGATGGGGAGGGGGAGGCACAGGGGCTGGAGTCTCTGAGGGCTCCCAACCCCAACCCCTCTCTTTGCTAGATTGGGGTATGCACGAGTGAAGGACCACGGGGTGTCACCTGTTGCAATGAGCTCCGTGGAAATGGGCGGACTTTTCGAGGAACTGGGGCGGCGTGCTATTTCAAGGGGGACTCTAACCCTGAATGGGGCTGGCTGGCTGGCTTGCTTGCTGTGGCATCCTGCGGCATCTTGGTGGATCTTCTCTCCTTTGGACTATCACCTGTGCCGAGACCCAAGTGGAACATCGCTGGACCCCCGTGATGGTGGTGCTGGTAATTAGATGCATTTCTGCCGCTATTCTTGCTTAGGGACTCTGACTTCCTTCCCCTTTTCTTCTCTGTCCTAGTGCTCTTATCAGCAGTGATAGAAAATAAAGTTCATAAGTTTGCACGGCATCTGACCTCGTTTGTGTCTTAATCTCGTTTTGGGGATCATTCAAGAACCACTCCTGATATCGGATCGGGGACACCTGTTTACTCGCTCACATAGCTGGATCTGAATCACTCAGGTCCATCTGTGGGTCGGCAGACTTACACACTCCTCTGTGAATGATGTGGGATTCAATTTGCAGTGTTTTCTATTGTTCTTGGTTAAAGGTTAGAGAGCTCAGTGTTGGTGATTCTGCCTACGAGCATGTCACACAGGAAAGTGCCTTCTTCATCCTGGTCCCCAAGGGTATCACTGTTTAGAGGAACATTTTTAATTACTCTTTATAATGTCACAAAACTTCCTTTGGGCTTTGTAAAGACAGTTATAGATAGAGAAGGGATTGTCCCTGGAAGCCAGGAAAAATTGTCAACTGCTGGTGTAACCAGACTGAAGAGCAAATAGATCCCTTCCAATGCTTGAGATTACTGGCCAATTACTGTCTGTGTTACCCTGCTGTTCGAACTTCTCAGGTGGTCTACAGGTGCCGACCCAGGTACAGACCTGCTAAAGTAAAACTAAGAAACTGTTTGGATAGTTTTTCCTTTGTTTTGCAGAATCTTTGTTTTGCACTTTTGTATTTGTCCTTACTTGTTTTGAGCTTGGAGGCTGATTTGGGTTTTGTTCTTCTGAGACTTGTTCCTTTTGTTCCAAATACCAAATGGAGATCTTAGAATCATAGAATCATTAGGGATTGGAAGGGACCTTGAAAGATCACCTGGTTCAATCCCCCGATCATCTAGTCCAATCCCCCAAATAATGACACATAACAGAGATCATAAATCATGCTAAGTACAAACTTTCCTCCAATTTTCCTGAGTAAAAGGAGCTTTTACAACAAAACTTGAGAGTACTAGTCAAGCATTACTTAAGTTTTTCTTTTGAGTAATTTGGGATTGAAGTTTACTACTGATGTTCTAGCATTTTTTCGATAACAATGAGGTGCTGAACTACATGATTTTATGTATGTATGACTTTTTCTAATATAGATGCATTTTGGGTGGGTAAAATCTTTTTCAAATGGTTTGAAAATAACAATCATACTAATATCAGTATCTTCTTCATTTATCTGCTGTGCTGTTCAGAAGATCAAAGCTTTATAATTGGTTGGAAATATCTAAGAATTACACGGTTAACTTAATGAAGTGGTTTTGCTCCTCCATTGAGTACAAACATCATTAGTATTGAGAGATTATTACTGAAATACAAGCTTCACTGAGTAACAAGGCTTACCAGAGCTATTTTGTGTGATATTCCCTTCAAAATGCAATTAGTGAAAGTACTTTCCTTATAAATAGCTTGTATAGGGCTGGTCAAAATAACAAACTGGGGTGGCTGGGTTTTTTATATAAGAAATTTTTTCAGTTACCACTTTAACTTATGAAGTGGGACGTAGGTTCTTTGGGGTTGTATTTCTGTTGAAAATTCAAGCCTCTGGTGGGAAGATACATAAAAAGAAGCAAGGGTAAAGTTGGAGAACCTAAGTAACTCATGACCTGCTTTGCTTTATGTGTTTTGCTGTGAAACTACTAATTTAATTTTTGTAAAAATGTTCCCTATGACATTACATGGTCTTGCTCCCATGACTTTACTGTCTTTATTGCAAAAGGGTATGCATGTGTCACTGATTAGTTTATAATTCTTTGTTGCCATTCTGCCTTTCTTATTCTGTAAGTTGATTTCCTTTTCCATTAATAGCTAACGAATGCGAAGAACCTATGAGACACTATGGGATGGCTAGTAATGGAAGGATGATGAATTTCTATTCCAACCAACTGAATACTGAAAAATGCTACAGAATTCTCTAAAATTTTACTTAATTTGTTGAAGAAGTTGTGCCATGATTTTTTCCTTTTTATCTTGACACCTCATTGTAATATTCTGTAATTTCACAAAGTGAATGTATGAAGTAACCAACCTCATACATTAGAGCTCCTGATGAAGAGAACTAGGTTAAGGATTCAGGTCAGATTACATATCAGTTGGCTCAGAGCATGGGACTCTGAATTCCTGGGGTCATGAGTTCAAGCCCCACATAGGACATCTTGAGACAGCACTGTAGGCTTACCCTGCTCCACCAGAGGGGGTTGGACTTAGATGGTCTTTTGAGGTCCCTTTCAACCTGTAACCTTCTGTGATTCTGTGATATATATACACATACTTATATGATGTATTTTATGCCCATGAAGAACTGGGAACTTGGGTTTTGGCAGCACTGTCCAAAGTTACTGAGGACTTTGAAAGTTCCTATTTTGTGTGACAAGTATCTTTTGGATTTGCTGGGTTCTTAAATTGAGGAGTTGAGATCTAAAGAGAAAATGTTGGTGGTGTCTTTATGGGCTTTTGGGGTTTTTTTTCTGGTTGCCTTTATAAATTTCCATTTTTAATTGTAAGAGAATTTCCATTGATCTCACTTTACTGCTTTCTTCACACAGATACAGGACATGATACCATCTTAATGATGATCTCGGGGCACTGTTTGAAGGTATCCAGTTAAAAATTCCTCTAAGCAGTAGTTCTATTTTCACACTACGTAAATAGCTATCAAATTGTGGCCATTAGGCACTTGTTATCTACTGGTGACCTTTTCTTAGAATTGTTTTCATTATCATACCTGGGCATCACATATTTTATCATTATTTTGACAGTTATGTTGCAGCAGGAATGATGTTTTCTTACTCCTTTCCATCTCAAAGGACAGTGGCTGTTACAGAGGCAGAAAGCTGATGTTTCTGATTTCCTACCGTCTTATCTTTGTTAAACTGGCACTAGTGGTATTTGGGGACCTTGAATGCTGGTGAATTTCTGACTTCTTCTGTAGATCATTAATGTATGAGTGACATGAGCTAAAGACTGAACTTCCTAAGGTTATGTTTGATAGATTCAGAAGAGCTTGTCTTGGATTTTGTTATGTTTGTCATTACTAGGATTAATCATTTCCACTCACACTATTTATATCTTTATGTTCCTTCAAGTAGTCAAGATCAAAGCCATTTCTAATCACTAAAAAGCCAACATGCATATATCTGAAATACATGCAGAAAGGAATGCAAATTTTAAAGAAAACAAATCCTAGAAGAGCGGCACTGCAAAACTGTTCTTCCCACATATTCCTTTTTGATTGATTGTCCCTTAATGTTTTATTAAGCAGCAAAGTCTAATCCCCCTTGCGAAACCTCTTAGTCCCCTCTCTCCCTGCCCCTCTTTCAGAATATATAACATCTAAATCCATTTCTCTCCTGTGAATAAATCTATTTTTAACCTCTTTTCAGTACTAATCTCATTTAACCTTGTTTCAGTATGCATTGGGCAGAAACAATGTAATTTAAGAATTATGAGGGGGTTTTTTTGCAGGGGGAATGGGAAGGCAGTAATTGTTTTTTATACTTCAATGAAGTATTATTGGTGAAATATACATCACATATAGAAAAGTGATGCAGTAGGTGAAATACAGACTTTGTTTTTCTTGCCAAACACGGCACAAAATATGAGAATCAAAGTGGCTCACTGGGGTTTATGTTAACTTCTTGCTTCATGTTTGGGCAAAGGGTATTAAGGTATTATTTTTCCCGTGGTGATGATGAATATTCTGTTATAAGTGACTTTTTTAGATACTGTTGAATGAATGGCAGGAAGGCACCAAATATCTGGACAGTCTGGGCTTTGAGTCTGTAATTGATTTGCTGTCTGCTGAAATGTGCTCTGTAAAACTCTTAAATTGATGGTGAGTGTGGAACATTGTGGAAAAGACTTTACAATTAAGATAAAGAGAAATGTACCAAATGTCACTTCATTTTAAAGGAGAATCTGATTTACAGAGAAGAGGTAAATTCAATGTAAGAGAGAAGCAACCTTTATCTTTGAAGACTAAAACAAAAAAAAAGAGTTACTGAAGAGGTTGCATTATCCTCCCAACAGTTCTTTCTGAACCTCTTCCTTTTTGATGTCAACAAAAGCCAACAGAAGAGTCAAATGTTACAAAAAGCTTAAATTTGGGTATTTGAGGAATACCTTGAAATTTGTAAGAGGCTTTCAAATAACTACTCATTTGTATCCCTGGAAAGGTGCTGTATCATTTCTTGAATTACTTAAGCAGAAAAAAGGAGACCGCGAAGTTGAAGTGTGGTTGGCTTTTCTTTGAAGTATTAAATGCATTTTAATTAAAAATGTCATGAAGGTAGTTGTCAGCTTGTGAAGCAGTTGTACAACAGCACTGAAATACATACAGTGAAGCAAGCTAAAAGGAGGTGTTACACCATAGCTCCACATCTAATCAGTGCTTTTCCTCTAGAATATACTTTTGAACACACACAGAAATTTTAATCTGGCTCTCCTTGTGATTTTGCTTAATGTGACTTTCATTACTTAATCCTAGGTTCTGTTTTATTGAGATGAATTTTATAAATTGAGTATTGAATTGTGAAAACTTTGACCAAGACCATTGACCCTTGTGGCTGGGTTCTGAGAGATTCCCCACAAAAGAAAGAAGTCCACATTAAGAAAAAACAATTCGTTGAAATCAAGACAATATGGGAAATAAATTAGTGAGGAGAATGTGATCTGTTTGCTCGCTGTGCTTCCAGTACTGTCTGGTTCTCTGGCTTGTCTGATAGTAGAGGACTGTATTCGCTCGTTGTCTGTTTCACAGCCATACACTGCGATGCAGGTAGATGCTATTGTTTGATATTGACTGTTGGGAAATGGGATTTGTTCTCATTTTAAAACTTACCAGAAAATGTCTTGCTTATCCACTGCAGTCAACTGTACCTGACTCCAATTAATTGCAGTTCACTGAATTAAAATAATGGAGTGATTCAGATTGTACCTCTCATCTCTGTAGACAAAACCTAAGCTTTTGATTCAGATTGCTAAGTTTTCAAAGCAGTGTTTTCTATCAGACAACAAACATTTCTTTGTGATGTTGACCCTATTTTCATTCACTGCAGAATTTTCACTTCCTAATATTTTCTGTCTTTCAAAGAAAGTCAACTCTATCAAAATCGAAGCCCTAAGTTTCTGTTTCCATTTGCTCTTTACAAATAAACAATGAAGCTGCTGAAGATTTTTCTTTTCTTCAAAATCTTTGAACTGTGAGACAATTACATTTTTCAGTGTAGAAGCTGGTGCTTTTCACCTTCAGTTATGTGTATAACTGTGTACTGTTTCCTCAAAAGTTTGTTGAAACAGAGACACTTGAGCCAAGCTGAGAAATGAGACCTTTAAGTAGAAACCACTACAGCAAAAACTGTGTTACTGTGGCTTTAATAACTTCACATTTGGTGAAATTAAAGGTCAAATGAAATGACCAGGAATATCTTAATTCATTGAGGGAAATGTACATGTTGACAGAGCAGCAAAAAATATTACATATGGATCCTTGCCACTTAAGGGCTGTTTGTTAGTGCCTGAATTAATGCATGTGTCCTACACCCGTATTCAGTGTTGAATTCCGTGAGGAGTAAGATGTTATACTTTTACTTCTTTAATAGAAACAAAGATGTTTGAACACAAAGCCTCAGCTTTTAGTCAAAATATTTGTTAGCATGTGGGTCACAAAGTTTAACAAGTCCCTGGAGTTGCAGATAAGGCAAATTCTAAGTCAGAGCAAGATGTGACTCTGCTCTTGTATTCCAAGGCATTTCTCCTTTACAAATATTCAGGCTTCCTTTATACTTCTTCTTGAAGTGACTCATCCTTTCTCTGAGGATCTTTTTGCAATTCTCTGGTTACTCTGTAGTCTCAGTTGTGCTCAGAGTAAACCTATAGTTTCCTCCATTGCATAAAAACTCTTACATAGACATTTCACGACATACACATTTAACACATAGACAAATATCTCACTGGTTTTTTCTATAAATAAGGTCTTATAGCCGTTTCTTGTTCCTAGCTACAGTTTTCTGTACTGTAATATATCACTGGTGTAGTAAACAAGAGTTTTCCCACTTTAAATTGATTGGGAAGTCGAAGGGGTTTTCCACAGTGCTTTTATTTTCCCTGTAGTATTTTTGAGCACATTAAGAGACCTTTTATTTATTTTGTTTCAGTGCAGGCTGTAATACTAAGAATTTGCTAAGCCATTTTTGGCTTGTGTTTTGCATGAACACATTGCTGACCCACTCAGAAATTGCCTTTGCTAATTCAATAGAATATTTTCTACATTCCAGCACTACCATGTACTGTGCTACTTCATTATCTGGTTACAATCGTAGGTTCTAAATTGTGCAAATTTTCACACCACATAGTGAGTGTGAGTTATTTGCCTCAGCTTATGCGTATCCCTCTGTGTTTCAGAGATGAGGAGCTGCTTTTAAAGTGTTTGCCTTTACAAAATGTGCTACGGAAACTACAGGAACCATGGAGTTGTCTTTTTCATTTTCCTTTTTAGATCACTGTGTTGGTTTGTTTAATTTGACAAGTTCTGATGACCAAAATGTGACACTGAAAGGCTTGACTAATGGCTTAGCTGATTTTGTCCTTTTGGAAGAGAAATATGCCAGAGACAAGCTGTCCTCTCTGGCAATCTTATTAGAAAGATTGAGAAATGAATGGAGCTATTAGAAAACCCAGTTAGAACGTATATCTGAAGAATTATGGCTTTGCCCACAGGGGCGAAAAGCAATGACTCCATTTAGATTTTCAGAATTATGGTTTCCAGAAATGTCGTAGAGGAGTAAAGACAACTCCATCTTCATCGTTCATCACATAATTGGCTGAACTACTGTCAAGGTTCACAAGACTCCTCATGTTGTCATCATTAGTCTCAAACTTTCAAGACAAAGATAAGATTTTTACTATGACATATAATCAAAAAGAGATTATTTTTTAGAGATAAATAGTTCATTCTATTCTCAGATCTGGATCTAATAAACTAAGATGAAAAGCAAGTGCTTTTTTTGCTATGTTATGAAATGCTGCTTTTGGAACAGAAGTCAAAGCTTATTCTGTATCTTCAGTGCTGCAGTTCTGCAAAACTGGACCTTATCAAGGACTATCAGTTGGTCTTATTTCATGACTGTGCTTTAGAATTAGTGATTTCTGATAAAAGAACTAAGCAGTTGATGTCAAAAAATTCAGCACAAATTGTTTTTCAGAGCGTTCTGACTTCATGTCTAAATCCTCATCTTTATGCATTTTTATATTTTATATTCGTTTATAGAAAAAAATTTTATTTATATTGATTTTAATTGCTTTATTATAAAATTCTTTATTTTCATTAATAAATAAGAAAACTATGATGGATTGTGATGGTTTGAAAATTACCAACATTTTCAGTTGTATAGAGTTGTGCTTTCATGAAGAAAAATGTGCATTTTGCTTTAATAGAATCCTCCCAGCGACTGGTCCTGGGAGGAGTGGGCAGGCACTGGGTGACACTACAAAAGAAGGATTATGACCCCGACCTGACCTTTTTTCTCTTCTGGGACCTTTGCCCCACCACACTGGCACAGGGCTTTGTCTTCCCCCCACAACTTCCAGGTTGGGTGTTGGGAGACGGGACAGGAGGGGAGGCAGCGGCTTGCCAAGGGCTCGCTGCCCTCCTGGAGACGAGAGGCTGGGGGTGGACAGCGGCTGCTCTCCACCCCGGGCCCTTGTTCTGCCTGGGGGAGATGGCCTGAGAAGCAGGCCCCAGCGCGGTCCCTACCCCGCTATCAGCTGGCACTGCGGACCACAGAAGCAAGAGCTCAGTGCCACTTCCCCCCTCACGAAGCAACCATCCAGCAGCCTGTGGTGAGCTAAAGAATATTCCCCTTTCCCCTGCAGCTGAGGCAGGAAAACAGGGAGAGAGACAGAAGGGGAATGGAACTCTCAGCCATGTTTGTGGGGTGAGGGAGGCCCCTGCTAATGCCAGCCACGTGGTTGGGGCCATGCGGCCAGTTGCTGCCATCTTTCAGCTATTATTCAGCAAGAAGAGAGACTGTTTTTCATTTCTGCTGCTGACAAAAGCTGGGTTTGCTCAATTATTGGGGAGAGAGAAGCCTTGGGAGAGGCATCTGAGAATTCCTTCATGCTTAGCTGAACTGTCTGTTCTGAAGGAAGCGGAAGGACTTGAGCTTGGACCAGGAAGGGGACTGGGGTCTTTTTGAAGGCATGTCCCCTACATCGAGCGATGCAGTTTCAGGTTCTGAGGAATCAGGCCTGACCAGCAAGTGTTTTGCTGGACGAGGTACACTGAAGAATTGAAGAGTTTGTTGGTCTGGAATGGCCAAAGGTTTGGCATCTACAGACCTGGATGTGCGACTCATGAGGGACCCAGAAGCATCTCTCAGAATAAATAGAAGAGAGGGTGGTTGTACCCATCTCTGCTTGACAAACATGCCTTCCTCACATCGCTAGCGTAGAAAAACCAAGGACTGATAGGTAGTAATGTCTCATTGTATTTTTCTCAGAGTACGTGATGGCATTTGTGACCTAAGGTAGTGCACAGAAACTCTATAATTTTTTTCTTTCTGTATATAGCCATAGAGTTAATAAACCCTTTTTCATTTTCCCTATTTTCATTGTCTGGCAAAGTCTATCCAAGATCTTGTTGAGACCTAGCTGCTTTTTCTTTTCCTTTCCTTGTTTGTGTTTTTTTTTTTTTTTTGTAATTGTGGTCTTGAAATCACCACAAAAATGGTGCCGAAAAACCCAGGGCAAAACCAGTTTCTTTGTTTTAACCTGCCTCATGGATAAAAAGGTTTACATGGACATTAAATGTTAGTATACTTTTGATTGTTCTACAGCCTGATAGAATTGTATGGTGGAGGGAGCTTAGTATATTTTCTTTCCTCTTCACTGGTCTAACACTGAGCTGATATTTTTTTAATTTCACTTAAGGATTTTGTGTTCTTTGTTTTTCAGTAAATAACAGATAGACAAACAACGTATAGTGAATTAGTGGGTTAATTCTAAGACCAGGCATATTCAAACAGGAAAGAGATGACTCAGTGGATTTAATATTTATGACTGGTTTAGATTTAAAACATGTGATTTATTGTCATAGTGTTGTTGAAATTGCAGTGACTTTTCCCAATGGTAACTGACAACAACAGTTATCAATGACCAGCATTTAACCAAAGGACTCCAGTACCTTCTCAGTGGGGCACTGAAAGGCATGTCCTGGTTGTCAGAGCGTGATGGGATTTGGGCAGTCAAAGAAGGAAGTGCAACAAAGGGAAGGCTGTAGTTTGCTGCATGTTGTTGCTGCTGCTGAATTATTTGCTGAATTCAGTTTTATGCTCTGACTTGCTCTTGTGTAGGTTTAGCTTCCATTATTATATTCAAGTGGTTGTCTGGGATCTTGGCATTACGCTTTACAGTGAGATCATACACAAAATGGGATAGCATGGTGTTATCCTCTGCCCTGAGCACTGGTATGAGCTTTTGCTGCATTTTTTACAACATACAAAGATAAAAATACAAGATAAATAAGATGCAAGTCTTGACGCAGAAACAAGGGATAGTAAAACTGCTCAAACTTAAATTTGTTTACCTACATTTCTTTTGTTCAGTAAGAATCCATTATCTCAATTAATCCTGCACCACCTGTTTATCTTTTGTACCTTATGTGAAAGACCTGTTTCAGTTTGCATCTAACCATGTCGCATTTGAAACTGATTCTGTCTTTTTGTTCTAATCCGATTGTCTGTGTCTGATGTCACATACAAGGCATGTTATTACAGAGCAACAACATCATTAATGGGTAAATGATAAGACTTAATTTTATTCTGAGCCCACAGGGCTTGAGTTAGAGAATTTATGAAGAATGCTAACATCTTTCTCATTTTCAAATACAATTTTGTTGATTATGTTATTGAGGCCAGCAATAGAAATGTTGATAGTTCATTATATAGTTTGCAATAATCATTGTAGTTGGTCTGTCCATATCACGAGAGTTTGAAGGCTACTAGACATTTTCTGCTCATTACTTTGATTTTTTATGTCTTGAGTAACTCTTGTTGCTAACCCATAGGAATTTTTTTTTGTGCAAGGTAGGGATGCAGAAAAAATATTTTAATTCTTAATGTATTTTAAATTTTAAATTGTTCATTTACTTTGATTAATGCATTCTGTTTCATTCTGGTCTATACTGGTTTTGAATTTCATCAGAGGACAGCTGTCTCAAGCAAACGTTCTCATGGACAAAGTAAAGCACTTTGAATGACACTTTGCTACAATCAGGAAGTGAAGGACAACTGCAGGCTAACTCTGATGTCTAAGTATACTTCAGCTTGTTTTGAGGATATGAAAAGGTTTTAGTAACAAGATTTATGGAATTCATTCAACTGCTGTTGAATACATTGGTTTAGAAGGGCAGAATGGCAATTAAACTTAGATGATTGTTGATTATAATAGAGAGTTAAGTTGTTATAGCAACTGGAGCTCTCATCTTACCACTGTGCACAGAAAAGCACATGCTAAAGAGAAAAAAGGGAGAAAAGACTGATCTTTCCCTTTCTTCCAATAGTCTGTAATCATAATTATCATAATTGATATTCAGAATTTTTCCTTCTGCAGTTTCTAGTACTTAAACATTGCTATGCAAATACAATTAATTCTGCAATCATCAGACTTACTTCAGTGAAATAATTCTGTTTGTTTTGTTAATACTGGATTTTGGTTCTCTTTGTAATTTTAACCATTTAAATAAAAACTTTGTAATTCTTTCAATCATTTTGCAATATATAGGGAGATTGGGTTTTGCTCTTTTTCATTTCTTTTCAAGTGTTAAGGAGCTGTTATGCTGTACTCTGTCACATTGCTGTTCAAGCTTAGTGTATTCTACTGATTATAAGCCATAACAGTGCAATTAGTCAACAGTAGTTAATGAAATATTGAGGCATGGATATTTTAATGTGAGCTCAATGTATTGGATTAGATGAGAAGGTATTAGAAATGCAAAGCCAAGATTTTATTACAATTTATGCCAGCTGATTATTTGGACTGGTATGATGTTTTTCATCAGTTTGTCCTGGGGAGACTTCCAGTGACTATCTTAGTCAGTGATGAGTATTCTACTCACATAGCACCTATGTGTTGCAATTCAAAATTTGGAAATCTTTATTCCTGTTCTGCCCCTGATCTGAGATACTGACTTGATTTATAGATGAGGTAGAACTGTTCGTGTTGCATCCTGTAACATAGAACCATAAAATGCTCTGGGTTGGAAGGACTTTTGAGGGTCATATAGTCCAAACTCTACTGCGGTGAGCACAGACATCTCCTGCTGTGGCAGGAGGATTGGACTAGATGATCTTGTGAGGTCTTTTCCAATCCCTAATGACTCTATGATTCTAAGTTGCTCAGATCCCCATCCTCCCAGACCTAGAATATTTCCAGGATGGGAATTCTATCACCTCCCCGGACAACCTGGGCTGGTTTTTTACCACCCTCACTACAAGAAATTTCTTCCTTAAATCTCCACTCTTAATTTAAAACCCTGTCCTGTCACAACAGGCCCTGCTAAAAAGACTGTCCCCATTTATTTGTATGCCACTGCCAGATACTGAAAGGCCACAATAAGGTCTCCCTGGAGTCGCTTCTTCTCCAAGCTCAGCAACTTCAGATCTCTCAGCCTGTCCTCACACCAGAAGTACTCCATCCCTCTGATCTCTTTCTGGCCTCCTCTTCATCCTTTCAAACAGGTTCGTGTTCTTCTTGTGCTGAGGACACGGCATTGCAGATGAGGTCTCACTAGAGTGGAGTAGAGGGGGAGAATCCCCTCCCTCCACCTGCTGGCCAGGATATGGTAGAGGTCTGGGCTGTGAGCGCATATGGTTGGCTTTTGTCTGGCTTTTCATTCACCAATACACTTGAAGCTTTCTCAGCAGGGCTGGCTGTTTTCAATGCCTTCATCTCCCAGCATGTATAGATACTGAGGATTGCTCTGACCAAGGTGCAGGACCTCACATTTGACCATGTTGAACTTCATGATGTTCACCCAGGCCCACATCTCCAGCTTGTCCAGGTCACTCCCATTCCTCAAGTTACCAACTGCACTACTCAGGTTGGTGTCACCTGCAAAGTTGCTGAGAGTGCACTTGATCCTGTTGAGTCATTGATGAAGATATTAAACAGCACTGGCTGCAGTATAGAGCCCTGAGGGACACCATTTGTCACCAGTTTCCATCTGAAGCTCAAGTCATTGATGTCTAGACATGTCCTTCCTTCTTTTTTTTTTTCTTTTCTCTTTTGCTTCCACTGTATATCTGGGTTGACACTGGTCTAGTACCAGTTCTTTTGACCTGTCTAAGGTGTGGAATAAGCAGGAAGTGTTTAATAACATTTTCATGCAGTGATTAATGAATGACTCCTTTCCTTAAATTAATGACACAATGGATTGGCAGCATTTTTGTTCTAGGTTACTCATCAGAATTGTGAGTGCTGGAGTCCATTAGGCTCAGGAAATCATATTTGTCTAAAAGTACAGGCACTTTTGCACTTAATTTTACAAGAACTGCAGAAAAGAGTTGTTGTTTTAAACTTAGAGGTCAAGAGAAGTTAGTTTTATGTGTGTTAAATAAGAGGGCTTGGAGTTTTGATTTTTCTTAATAACTGGTAATTATTTGCTTTGAATATGTTTAACGTTCCTAAAGAGAACCAGATAGAGCTATTGAGAGCTGAAATGTCAACTAATAGTTTTAATTACTTGTTCATGATCCTTTCAAAGGTAATTTGAAAGGAAATGAACACATGCTCTCCATTAAAACAGATGATATGCAAACATATCCAGTGATGCATAATTTCAAGTCATAGAAACTTACAGTTTATGTAAAGGGGGTGACAGGACCATCTTGTGGAACCAGGTTTAGCAAGGTGAGGGTGTGCCACTAGAATACCTAGCACTAGAAGATTAGCCAAGTCTGACCATTAAAAACTGTAATCATTAGAGTTTGTTATTTAGCTATAAAAATTTGCTCCAGGCTGAAAAATAGATTCAGCAATTACCAACATGTGAGGCTTTAAATTAAGTTTAAGACATACACAAAAAGCAGATTTGCTTACACATCCATTACATCTACATCCATAGGTCTCCTTGAGCTCAATATTTTATGTGCTACCAACTAAGTTGCTCTGAGAGTGTGTTCAGAATGCTTATGGCCACTAGGTTAGAGCCTATTTTTCTATCTGCTCTAAGTTTACTTCAGGTCTTTTATGGAGCCTTTAAATTACATCTGTGCAAAGGTAATGTGTTTTATTTCCTGATTTAACTTTATGGTTTCCATTTTTAATAATTTTCATTTTCTTGAAGAATGGTATCCTCATTCAAGGCCATCTGCTTCTTTCCCTGCTCCTTTCAAGAGAACTTGGCTGGTTTGGACAGTTTGCCTTCAACTGACCACAAGGTGAAACAATAGAATCACCTTGGTTTGACTGGCTCCCCAAGCCAAACCCCTACGCAGTGCTGATTTGTCTCTTCAGCAGGTGCAGCTTTGCTAAGACTCGTGTACATCATCTGCTTGCAGCCATAAGGCTGTTGTGCATCAAATCTTTCCACAGCACAGCATTGTCTTATCTCAGAGATGGGAACTACATGTAGCGCAAGGAAAGGTTTAGTATGTTGGAAAATAGTTTCTGTGCTTCAGATGATTTTGATATTTCACTGTGAGAATGATTGGGTGGAATCTGGGAAATGCACCATCCCGGCAGGCTGCCAGCTTGACTGCTAATAAGCCAAGTAGGTCTCGATAGTTTGTGAGCCAGCAGAATCCCATATTCCTCGAGCATTGATCCCTGTGTCACTTAGTACTGGCAGACCGGTGCCTCTTTCTTGTGTTCTCTCAGAGCTCCAGGCTTTATGTACCACAAAGGTCTATTTTCAATACCTACCTCAGTTTCTGATCCCACCTCAGGTTACAAGCTCAACATTTAAATTTAGAACAGTGAGAAGTAGAGGTTCAAAATAAATGATACCTTCTTCACCTTTGAAGTACAGACTGCCAGGACACAGTGTGAGAGTCACCTGCAGAAACAGGATTTCACCTCTTGGCCGCCTGGGCACACTGCTGACTCATGTTAAGTTTACTGTCCACCAGTACCCCCAAGTCTCTCTTCACCTGAGAACTCTCTAAGAACTCCATTCCCAGCCTATAGTTCTGCCTGGGATTGTTATAACCAAAATGCAGAACCCGACATTAAAACTCATCCTATTGGAGTCTGCCCATCTCTCCAGTCTGTCCAGGTCCATCTGCAGGGCCATCCTACCCTCTAACAGATCAACACAGGCTCCAAGCTTGGTGTTATCTGCAAACTTACTCATGATGGACTCCATCCCATCATCAGTATCAAATGGTGTTAAACATGTTGAACAGGACCGAACCCAGCACCGACCCCTGGGGGACACCACTAGTAACTGGTTGCCAACTAGATGCAACACCATTTACTAGTAGAAAGTTGGAGGCAGCTTTCTTGATACACTACCAGTAGTTACTGGAATTAATCTCATCTGTTGGAGAGAGGCCAGAGGAAGCCACAAGGGTGCTAGAGGGCTGCGGTACCTGTCCTGTGAGGATGAGTTGAGGAAATTTGGGCTGTTCAATCATAAAATCATAGAATCATTGGGGATTGGAAGGGACCTCGAAAGATCATCTAGTCCAATACCCCTGCCACAGCAGGATCACCCACACCAAGTCATACAGTCATTCTGGGTTAGAAGGGACCACAGTCCAGAACCACCCAGTTCCAGATCACCAAGGGGGTGTCCCTACCATGGCCAGGGACACCCACCCCCCCCCCCCCCCCAAGATCACGCTGATCTGGAGAAGAGAATGCTCTGGGGAGACCTTATAGCAGACTTCCAGTACCTGAAGGAGATACAGGAAAGCTGGAGAGGGACTTCTTGTGGGCAGTCTAGCGATAGGAGAAGGGGGATGATTTAAAACTAAAAGAAGGGAGATATATATTAGATTTTAGAAAGAAATCCCTCCCTGTGATGGTGCTGAGGTACTGGAACAAGTTTCCCAGGCAGGCTGTGGCAGCTCCATCCCTGGAAGCATTTAAAGCCAGGTTGCGTGGGGCTCTAGGTAACCTGGTCTAGTGAGACCAGTGGGGACTGGGTGATCTCTGAGGTCCCTTCCAATCTAAACCATCCAATGATTCTATGATTTACTCAAACAGCTTGCAATATAATAGCTGAAACATAGAAATAAAAGATGTCCTCACTTCACAGACAGGATCTGGCTGGAGATTTTTTCCTATCAAAGCTCTGGGTCTGCACTCACTTTGTTGTTAGCTCAGGTTAAGCACAGGTTTGGTGCCTTGACAGATAAGAGACATATAATTCTCACCTTGTTCCAGTGTGAGAGTTCAGATACTTCACAGCCACTTTCATTGAGGCATTGTGACTAGCAACTGCGCTTGGTATTTCACCCAACTGCTTTATTACCACTTTTTCAGGAGCCTTGACAGCCCTACCAGCATTGAGACATGTATGTGGAAGGCCTTTGTTCTTCGTTGTGATTACAAAAACAGTGGAGCTTTCTGTTTTACAAATGACATCACAGGTGAGGTAGAAACGGTAAGCTTTTCTTACTACTGCTTTGATAAACCAAACCAAAACACTGTGTTTTAAATTCAGAGAGAATTCTCACTGGTTTTCACAATTATCCAGGTTATATGAGTTTACAGTTACTCCCTAGAATTTGAGAGATGTTTGAGACTATGCTTTTTACAAAGCAGACTCTAAAGAATTTATTAATCTTGAACAAGATGACCGTTCTTGATGTGCAAAAGTAGCTTAGGATGTTGTATCTGAATTTATTAGCTGGAGAAATGCTGCACTGTGTACAGCGTGTGCTTTCCTAGGTAACCCAAAATAATGCGTCAGAGACAATTCCATATATTTTCTTATCCATTTAAGAGGAAAAAATCTAATCCTGAGATGTTTATTTTCAATCCTTAGATATTTCTCCCTGGGAGTGCACTTCTGTGTGTTTGTTTGAGCAACGTGCCTGGTTAAGCAACTTAATGAAGGCAGAGGTCACAATTTGCTGTTGACGACATTCCTTTTTCATTTGCAGATAAGATTATTGAAACAAGTTTTGAGGAGCTAGCTAATTTAATTTTTTCTTTTTATTTTTTTTCTGAAATAATAATTTATTTTTTTTTTTAAGATTTGGTAGAAATTAGTGCAGTCACTTTCAGTCATGCACGCTGAAGTGTACAAAACCAGACCACCTATTCCAATTAGGAATTTTGTGCAAAGCTACAAAAGCTAATATAGAGGAGAACGATGGAAAAAGGAGGAAAAAGGGGGTTTAAAATTGAGTTGATATTTTCAGTACTGCAAGCATGATAACTAGAAATCTGATGCATGTTCAATTGTGTTTCATTACTTTTTTGTGGAGTAATATTAACTGAGTAATTTTGTTTACTAGAGGTATTAACTAATTTTATTACGAAATGCTATAAAATTTGAAAAGCCCTGATGCATTCAGTGTTTTCCAGTATTTAAGGCTGAGACCTGCCAGCTGACTGTGCTTTCTTTTGAGCAGCAGAGCAGAAACCGTTAGCTTCCAGAAGGTAAATTCCAAGAACTATATTCTTTTGCATACTTTGTGAAGCTATGTTTATGGGTTAGCTGTGATATCTTTTCAGTCAGAACAAAATCCAGCAAAGTCATTTCTGTACAGGATTTTAGGATCAGTCTTGTTCCTCAAACACAACATGTGATGCATGTGCACCAAAATAAATACCTGCCTTCATATCAGCCACCCCTCCATATCATCTGGAAGAGCAGCTCCCCCCATTATCTGCCCTGAGGAGCTGCACTAAACTGATGTTCATCTCTCCTTACTGAATAAGAGACTTTCAAATCTGCCAGCTGGGATTTAGATACCTGCACTGACTCCTGTCACCTGTGTATAGTTGTCTTACATGATGGAAATCTCCTTTCCAGTTTCTGTATGTTCCATTGCAGGAAATGACAACAAGATGACATTGCTGTAACATCAACACAAAGAACAGATGCAAAAAAAGGAAGGAGCTTCTGGCAGCATGTTTTCCAACAGGGTATGTTATATACTTGGGCAGAAGCTGAAGGCAAGTGTTTTGCTGTCTTCCGTGCTTGTAACCAGATGGAGTATTCATTAGGGAAGCTTGGCCGCTCAGCAACTTGCTAAGGGATTTCTCCATTTCCTTTGTAAAAGTTTAGACTTGGTTAAATGAGGCCATATTTACTCCTGTGTTGACTTTTTCCTTTACTTCTGTATCTTCACGAGTATCTATTCTTTTCCCACCTTGTTCTTCATAACAATGAAGGCTTGTCAAACAGTCTAATTTTTTTGTCCCCTGCCGGAGAAGAAAAAAATCTTATGAAGTTGTCAGTAGAGACATAGAAGTGTGACTGAGTTTCCATGTGTTTTAATCATTCTAAACATCTCAAGCTTTTTATTTAAGAAGAAAAAAAAAAAAATCTTTATGAGATTTTTTTTATGAGGTAGGGACAGCAATATTGTCACAGTAGGAGTGAAGGCCTGATAGATTTAATAGTGCTGAATGTGAGGTATTTATAGATTCTTCTTATATATCTACTGTAATTTGTGTAGAAAGAATATGTTCCCAGCATGCAGGAAAAAATGTAACTTTTCCCATTACATGCTTTATTATATTTTTAAAAAAGTCATTGATTGTAAATAAACTTTAGAGACTCTCTTTGACAGGATATAATTTATTCTGCTTTCAGTTGTAACCTCTGAAAGCCACACAAATTGTGAACCAATTGTTGAACAGGCAGATTTATGGCATGTTTGTTCTTCAGTACCAGTAATTTTGACAAGTACTTTTAAACTGTTTGTCACATTAAAGATCTGATTCTCCAGAGGCGTAAGTGGGTAAATAGTAGCTCATACAATGATTTCTGAAATCAGCTGCTTGGTACAAGTGGAAAGGACCATGACCTCTTTACCAGGCTGAGTGCTCCAGTTTCAGTCAAGCTACTTGAAATAGATTATCAATCTCTACCACTATCTGAAAGGAGGTTGCAGAGAGGTGGAGGTTGGTCTCTTTTCACAAATAACAAGTGACAGGGCAAGAGGAAATGGCCTTGAGTTGCCCCAGGGGAAGTTTAGGTTGGACATTAGAAAAACTTCATTGAAATGGTCCTCAGGCCTTGGAACAGGGTGCCCAGGAAAGGGGTTGTAGTGCCATCCCTGGGGGTGTTGCACAGTTGTGTTGTTCTGGAGCTTAGGAGCAGAGTTTGGTTGTGGGCTTGAGACAGTTGGGTTGGATTGGATGACATTGAAGGTCTTTTCCAACCTAAACCATTCTATGATTCTGTAGCTTCTCTGTTTATAAGTGTTTACAAACATTTGTAGTTGAAACCATGAACACTTTGGTTTTGTTCTGATTATATAATCTATATATATGACAGATAAGCCTGTAAATGTGTAACATTTGTCTGTGCAACTCTGGTCCAATAACAAGGCATTTATGTATAGTGATTTTAAAGTCTGCTGGTGAAATGAGGCACCATCAGTATGGCTGATCTGCAAAGGACCCATGAACATCACAAGCAGTAATCAAAGGAATTGAGATATTTAAGAGAGACCATCTTAAAAGATTCTTTTGTGACATCAGACACAAACTTCTCATTAATCACAGTCAGTCTAACTGCACACAGTATCTGAAATGACTTACCAACAGTTAATGAAATAGTGATTGGCAAAGTCCAGCACAGAAACCAGATAATCTGAACTCATAATTGCATCTTGACTGTTTAATTGTGCACCCCTCACTAGGCTCGGAATCATTTAAGCAGCTGGTTAAAACATTATTTCCTTTAAAAAGTACTTAGGCATGTGTGGAGCCACTTGCTAAGTGGAGTGGTAGATGGACTGCTATATCCAGATCTCTCTGACCTTGGTACCTGTCTGACCTGTTATATAACATAGTAAAAAAAGCTTCTGTTAAGGTGGAGTAGCTCAAACAATACAAAAGAAGACTGTAAAGCCTTATGTTGCTGTGCTGGTCCTACTTTTGTAGCAGTCTTGCTGCGTTGTGGATAAGCAGTAGTATATCATTAGGTAGGCTGGCAAAAATCAGTTAAGAACTGTATTTCCAATAAGGGCTTAGGAATAAAACAGAGCTTTAAAATTTAAAAATCCTGAGTTAGAGTATTACAGCTTGATCCAGTCATTCTTGGCTTATTTTATACACCAAGAGAATGATTGCAAGTGTGATATCAAGACAGTTTTCTTTATCCCGTCTAATTATTGTTTGATTAATATTTGATGCAGGGTTTGAGGAAAGAGATTTATTTTAAGGCAGTAAAAACTAATTTTAGATAATATAGGTGTTTCATCTCTTATCACCCAGTAAAATATAATCCGCCTCATTTGTGGGTTATTCTGCTCTTTATTGTATCAGTGACAGTTGTTATCCTATATATCTAATATCTTTGTTGACCAGGGCAGAAACTATTGCATGCACCCTGCAATTTATAATCCACTCTTCCCAGCTCCTCATCAATTATTTTTGTTGCAAAATGTAGTGCCACTGATAGGTGTTTTATCTTAGTGCTGCATTCCCACTGCCTGCGGACTGTTGCTTTGAAGAGTCTTAAAAGCATCGCTATTTAACAGTACTAGCCAGTGCATCTGCTCTTAAATTTGCTCCGTTACTAACATTCTGGTTTTAGCAATACACTTTCTTGTGCAGATAGTAAACACATTTTGTTTAGCATCAATTTATTCTGAAGTGAACCTTACCCAGAGTCACAGGGTGACCATATTAAAATGTGGGATTTGGTAAAAACAGTGTTCACAATGTGAAAAAAGTAACATTTTTCCTGTAAATTCCTGTAATGAGATTTTTTTTTGTATTTAAAATGTAAACTACATGCTGTGTCCTTTAAAGAGGACACTGAAACCATTTTTCATATTAGTGCATTTCTTGCAGAAACAACTTCCCACTGAATAAATGAAAGTGCAGCAGTGGACAATCCTAACTCATATAATGATCACCCCATTTTCACTAAATAATACCCCAAACTGATTGAAAAAATTATTTGCATATGTAATGACCTATAAATCTGTTAAAGCCAATGTAAAAGTACACTTGGGAAAAAATAAGTTCAATATTGGTGAGATTGTTTTACAAATTATTGTGAGGCATTGCTTAAATCTCTGTGGTTTCTTAAAGAAGATTTTATTTTTCTTTAAGTGTTTTAAATTGCCCTTAGCTATTAATCTGTGGGAACAGGCTGCCCAGGGAGGGGTTACATGGCCATCCCTGGATGTGTTTAAAAGTCATGAAGATTTGGAGCTCAGAGATAGAGTTTAGCTGTGGCCTTCGGATGGTTGGGTTAATGGTTGGACTTGATGATTTTGAAGGTCTTTTCCAACTTAATCAATTCTATAATTCTTTGATTCTATACCTGGTGTCAATGTTGTCCTTGGCTGCAGCTAATATACCATGGAAACAGAGGAAACCAAACTCTTTTAAGTCTTTATGTCTCCTGCTCTGGTGGAAACTACAAATTCTGAGATTTGCTTTTTGACAAACAAGATTTCTTTTATTTGGTAAAAAGTTATTCGTGTTTTCCATATTGATCTGTGCCCATGCTTCTATACTGAGTATGGATTTCTTAAACACGGATACCTTAAAAAAAGTCTAGCTACAAATAAGTTGTTAGCATGGACAGTAAGTGAACTCTCTCCAGTTCAAACACTCTTGAGGTTTGTGTCTATTCCAGAAGATTTTCTTTTTGGCTGTTTAGTGTTGGTAAAGATGTGCATATGATACCATCAAGACTTATTCCGAGTTCCTCTCTTAATGGCTGTACCGTGGACTGTATCATTGTGCAGGCAGTTGTCAGGTGGTTCTGCACACTAATAAATCCCCAACCCCACTTTCTCTTTCTGGTAAGTGAAGACTTCAGCAGCCTTTGCATCTGAAGACCCTGTTTGGTTTTTTTATTCTTTTCTGTTTTCTTGCCAGAGCTTTTTGGGTTCTACCAGCTCTGCTGTCCTAATCATACACTGTTGACTGTGATTCATATACAAATCTAACATTCTACTAGGCTGCAGACTGTGTTTGACATATAGCAGCAGCATCATGGTTTGGAACTACACTCAGCTCTGCTAAGACACCTAGAAATCATTCAGGTATTGACCAACATAGAATCATAGAATCATTAGGGATTGGAAGGGACCTCGAAAGATCATGTAGTCCAATCATCCTGCCAGAGCAGGATCACCTAGATCAAGTCACACAGGAACACATCCAGGCAGGTTTTAAACATCTCCAGTGAAGGAGACTCCACAACCTCCCTGGGCAGCCAGTTCCAGTGCTGCGTCACCCTCACTGGGAAGAAGTTCCTTCTGATATTTATATGGAATCTCCTATGTTCCAGCTTACACTCCTTGCCCCTTGTCCTATCACTAGATGACATTGAGAAGAGACTGGCTCCATCCTCCTGACACCCACCCCTCAGTGACCTAATGAGGTCACCCCTCAGTCTTCTCTTCTCCAAAGCTAAAGAGAACCAGCTCCCTCAGCCTTTCCCCATAAGGGAGATGCTCCACTTCTTTCATCATCTTCGTGGCTTTAATCTGGACACCTTCCAGCAGCTCTATCTTCCTCTTGAACTGATGGATCCAGAACTGGACACAATACTCCAGATGCGGTCTCACCAGTGCAGAGTAGAGGGGCAGAAGAACCTCTCTTCATCTGCTAACCACCCTCCTTCTGATGCACCCCAGGATGCTGTTGGCCCACTTGGCCACAAAGCACACTGCTGGCTTATGGTCATCCTGCTGTCCACCAGGACCCCCCAGGTGCCTTCCTCCTAGACTGCTCTTCAACAGCTCAGTCCCCAGCCTGTACTGGTACCTGGGGTTATTCTTGCCCAGTTGCAAGACTCTACACTTACCCTTGTTATACTTCATTGTATTTCTCTCTGCTCAGCTCTCCAGCCTGTCCAGATCTCGCTGAATGGCAGCACAGCCTGCTGGGGTGTTGGTGACACCACCCAGCTTTATGTCATCAGCAAACTTGCTGATGGTGCACGCCAATCCCTCATCCAAGTCATCAGTGACTAGACTGAACAGGACTGGTCCCAGCACTGACCTTTTGGGTTCTCTACTTCTTACATGCCTCCAACTAGAGTCTGTCCCATTGACTACCACTTTCTGGCTTCTGTCCTGCAGCCAGTTCACAATCCACCTTAACACCCAATCATCCAGTCCGCACTGCCTCAGTTTGGCTGCGGCAATGCTGTGGGAGACTGTGTCAAATGTGTTATTCAAGTCAAGATAGACCACATCCACTGCTCTGCCATCATCTATCCACCTGGTTACACCCTCATAAAAGGCTATCAGGTTGGTCAAGCATGACCTTCCCTTTGTGAAGCCGTCCTGACAGTCCCTAATGACCCTCCTGTTCTTGATGTGCCTGGAGACAGCCTCTAGGACAAATTGTCCCATCACCTGTCCTGGGAAGGAGGTGAGGCTGATCAGTCTATAGTTACCTGGGTCCTCCTTTGGAGTGACGTTTGCTACCCTCCAGTCCCTAGGCCCCTCTCCTGATCCCCATGACTTAGAAAAGATGATGGAGAGTGGCTTAGCAATGAATTCCACCGTCTCCCTTAGCAGTTTTTGTCTTGATTCTATAGGTCAGTTCTTCTGTAGCTGCAGTGTGAGATGCTGCTTCATTTATCCCTGAAGACCACACGATGAAGTAGTGGTGTCCGACCTTTTATATCTTTGTGATAATTAAGAACATTTGAAAAGTTGCAAGTCTGCACTGGGGCTGCTTTATCTGTTTTATCTTTCAGATGCCTATATCTCAGCAGATATATGCTGTAATGCATCTCTGGCTTTGACTGGGTTTTTTTGAGCTATAGAACCAAATATGTGATCAGCAAAACTTGGATGGATTTGAAATACCCATATCATAAGAAGTTAAGACAGAATAATGTATAATGGGAGTGGGGTAGGGGGGAACTGCAAGAACAAGAGTGCAAGGATGGAAAACACTGCTCAAGGACTGTACAGTTGGGAAGCCAGAGCATGGACCAATGTGTGAAGGAGAAATTTTACTTTCTTTTTGTAGCATAAACTATCAATGTTTCAAATAAGTAATCTTTATATAAAAACCTGATATGAAAATGTGCTCAAAGAAAACTCACTGGTGTAAATAGCCCAGAGATTGAACTATTTCCTGCAAACTGTCAGCTTTTGTGACTTGGTTAATATCCAAGCAATGGGATGCAGGGGATGCCTGAGCAAACATCCAACAAATCAGTTTGTTCTGGATATGAACTTCTCATCTGGTTGAAACTATGTTTATTCTTTGCCGGCACTTTTCTGTTTCACCTGGCAGCAGCTGTGGCACCAGGAGTAGCAGAACTAAGGGGGATAGGAAAATTCCAGCTTTGGAATTATGTGTTATTTTTTGTTAATTCCAACTTTGGGTTCTACTTCTTTCTGACAATCAAACAGGTTAGCTTTATGTGTGCTCATTCTGGGGGCGGATGATACCTACATACATGTGTGTGATATATATCTGTATTTATGTATAATTTCAGAAAATAGTCACTGTGGAGAAGTTGAACCATGGTAGTGATGATTAGAGACTGCAAGCATGTCAGTTCTGACTTCATACACCAGTGTAATCACTCTGTCCTGCTCCTTTCTTTGTGAGCAACTGGTAGGTGGTAAGTAATCTCTTTTTAAGCTATTTTCCCCTCAATATGTCAGAGGAATTATTTGAAATAATTATGAAAGAGACATAGAATATAAATGTCAGAATAGATGTAGATGGGAAAATATTACTACAGAGGGGTTTCGTAATATGTTGGAAATGTCATTTATGGTTCTGTTTTAATGAATGGGTAATTAGTTGGCTGAATATCGCCTCACTTCTTAATGGAGTCTTAGTGGATTAACTACATGCCTCATTCATATTATCCTACGGAATTTTTCTGTCTTCTTATGAATAATCTCTTTGTGGGATGGCAGTATGAAAAAAGAGGACCTCTTCTAATGTAGAGAATTTGTGCTTTTGTTCACTGTTAAATGATTGTTAAATACTTAAAATGCAGCTCACATTGCTTCGGAGACTAATCCTAACCCTTGTGTTTTCTGCATTGGGATTTTTTGAAACTGTATTTTTACTTTTACATTTATTAGGGTTTAGTCTTCCTTTTTTTAGATGGCCTTATTATTTTTGACATCATTAAGAGATTTCACCTTTAGAGGCCTTAGTTCTTCGTTGAAAGGGGCACGTAGCTTGTCCCACAGAGCTGCACATGCCAGAGGTCTTCCTCAATATCTCCAAGCTGGGCTCCATTATTTACTAATGGAGGAGAAGGCAAGAACATGCCCTTTGGCTACTTGCAATTCTTAGCCACGGAATTCTCTATCCAGAAAACTCATTTTTCTGATGGAAACACATACTGCTTGGACAAATCTCGGCTTATGGCCTCCAGTCCACTTAGCCCTGTCTCGTGTCTGTGCTGTTGACAGGACTATACTGACAAACTGCATTCCTGAGCTCGCAGAGTCAGTTTGGAGATTTGACTGGCGTATATGCGATTCTGTGCTTTAACGTTGTCCGGGTTCAAAATGACAAGAGTAGGAGGTGTATGGTGTTACGTAAAAAAAAATACTTAATTGCCAAAAACATTTCCTATCATAAACATTTATGAGTTATCTCTAGATTTAAATGTTGATTTGGAAGTAATTGTATTTGGAATCCCATGGAACTTTAAAAACCTCATGTAATGATGTTGGTTGTCAGCGTTCCTTGAAAGCGTCCAAAAAACCCCCAGTTCAGCTCTTTGCTTTTCCTTCTGTATGAACTTTTTCTTTAGAAAGTTTATTTCCATAAAAGCTTTTAATGTGTAAACCCTAATGTCTGCCTTTCTCAGTGCACTTCATATCTTTGTTCTATATACACTTTATACTTAGTGCTCTGTGTTTTCCAGAATTTATTTCTAATCAGGCAGAAGGCTGCTGAGGCATTAAAAAAATATATATATACATAAAAATATATAAGCCCTGTTCTCTGTTGTTTGCCCTGAAGCTATAGTTACTGGGGTAATTTTTTTCATACCACCTGCTTGTGGACTCCTGCATTTAGTTATGGCTTACCAAAAGACAATTTCTGAGGCAGTCGCTATGTTTCTTGCTTGTGCTGCATTCACATTTCTTCATTTCTAGGATGTGCTGTTAAATTTATGTACGTAGGTGAGAGGAACACATGTTATCATGGTACATTAGGGATTGGAAGGGACCTTGAAAGATCATCTAGTCCAACCCCCCGATACAATTATGAATAAAGACGACTTACCATGGTTCTCTTTTCTTTACACCAGGAACTTGTACTGAAGTCAGGATCCAGGTATTCAAAGAGAGAGATGAATACAGTCCTCAGTTTTTTTCTATTGATAATTTTTCCTATTATAGATCCTGGTATAATTGTGAGTACCAATATAATGTGGTCTGTGTTAGAATGAATGAACATATATCTGTTAGTTTTGCTTAAAAATAATTCTTCCAGTTTTGTGAATCTGCACCAGAGAATGCTGTGTGCGACGTTGTACCTTTTAGTGGTATTATGTACTTAGAAAACACAAGGTTTCAGCTAAAACAACTTAAATTTGTAATTGTTTTATTTTGTTTACCATCCAGCAAAGTGTTATTTGTAGTGAAACTTGGTATCTCAGTTGAATCATTGTATTCAGCTGTAATTAGAATAAACTGTTGACATGAATTACTGTACACTGGTTTTTAGAGATCTGTTTGGAGACAACAATTTCTTACCAAAGCAGAGACAGCAGTTTGCTTTCTAACTTAGTACATTTGCAAAATACACTTAGTGTAAAATTAATTAGGTCATTAGAATCCTATTATCTTGCCTCAAAGGAAAAGATTTTAAAAGTAAACGAGTTTTTTGTGAAAGGTGGCATCTCAGCATTCAGGCCTAGTTTGAGTGTGATTCATTCTTCAGATTTTATTCTTGCTTTTCTTTTTTCTGCACAGCAGAAAGGTGTGTGAGCAGTGAGTATATGAGTCTCAGTACTGTAGTATGTGCCAAGGGAGGAACTGGTAGCTCTTTAAAAGCCAGATTTCCTGTTCAATGACATTAGTCAGATGGTGTCCAGAAACTTACAGTCTGGAAAAAGAGATGTATTGCCTTCCTCTTAAGAGTTGTCTACAAAGATGGTAGGATTTTACCTTTTCAGTGTTCAGGACAGCATAATTACTGGTATGTGTGTGTGTAGTTCATCCTATCAAATACTCTGTTAGGGCTGTCTCAGCTATCGTTAATACTTGCAGTTCACATCAGTTTGAGGGCTTCTCAGTATTTCATTCATATACTGGTAATATCAATGATAGGTAATTGGTTTTTCTTATCTATCTGGATGATCTAAGCAAATATTAGAGACTTTAGGTGCTGTGTCAATCTGTTTTCCTGTCTTTCAATCTGCAAAGAAAAACCTGACTTTTGGCTGGGTGCAGAATTGTTACCTCCCGGGAGTCTCCGGAGGAATGAAAGCAGGAAAGCCCAAGTCATAGCTATTAGTTATGTAACAGGCTTCCTGAACACTTTTGTCAGTTTGTGTGAGTACTGCTCTTTTGATTTGTCTCCTGGTAAGCAGAAGCTCTATGACTAAGGAATTCAAGTTTTATATTCTTACAGTATAGCGTTTAACCTTGGTTTTGCACAATGATCTGTTGGGAGGCTTTTAAAATGTATTTAACATGATGTAACACATCACAGGCTGTGGAAGAAATCCGGATAAGAAGGAAAAGTACCTCTGTCAACTGGGCCTGTCAAGGGGGACACAGACCTGCTGGACGTGCTGGAGCGAGTGCAGAGGAGGGCCACAAGGATGATCAGAGGGCTGGAGCAACTCTTCTATGGGGATAGACTGAGGGAATTTGGGCCTGTTCAGTCTGGAGAAGAGAAGGCTCCATGACGACCTTATTGTGGCTTTCCAGTATCTGAAGGGGGCCTACAAAAAGGCTGGGGAGGGACTATTTAGGATGTCAGGTAGTGACAGGACTAGGGGGAATGGAACAAAGCTGGAGATGGGTAGATTTAGAGTGGATGTGAGGAGGAAGTTCTTCACCGTGAGAGTGGCGAAAGCCTGGAATGAGTTGCCCAGGGAGGTGGTTGTGGTCCCATCCCTGGAGGTGTTTAAGGCCAGGCTGGATGGGGCTCTGGCCAGCCTGGTCTAGGGTGGGGTGTCCCTGCCCATGGTAGAGGAGTTGGAACTGGATGATCCTGTGGTCCCTTCTAACTCTTACTGACTGTATGACTTGGTCTGGGTGATCCTGCTGTGTCAAGGGGATTTGACTAGACGGTCTTTTGAGGTCCCTTCCAATCCCTAATGATTCTATGAGTCTATGAAGGTGTCCAGTGTAGAGCAACGAAGATGATGAATGAAGTAGGACACCGCCCTGATGAGGAAAGTCTGAGGGAGCTGGATCTCTTTAGCTAGAAGAAGAGTAGTCTGAGGGGTGACCTCATTACTGTCTATAAATATGTGAGGGATGGGTGTCAGGACGATGGAGCCAGGCTCTTCTCATTGTCATCTGGTGATAGGACATCGGGCAATGGGTGCAAGCTGGAACATGGGAGGTTCCACATCACTATCAGAAGGAACTTCTTCACAGTGAAGGTGACAGAGCACTAGAACAGGCTGCCCAGGGGGCTTGTGGAGTCCCCTTCTCTGGAGATGTTTAAAACCTGCCTGGATGTGTTCCTGTGCAACTTGGTCTAGGTGAACCTGCTGTGGCAGGATGATTGGACTAGTCCCCTGTGGGGGAGGGGTCCTCCAAAACAAAACAACTCCTTTTCTTTTCTTCTTCATGAAAGTAGAACTGCTGTACATTTGAAAATGCTAGCAATTTTCAAACTACAACACCCTTTGATGGGATTATCTTGCATCTATCTCTCTCAGCCTGTTTCTGGATCCTTGTTTTGAGGACGAGACGGTGCTGTATCATCTGCCTCTACACAACTTATTCTTCTTGTGTTCATAGCTGTTGACTGAATCTTTTCTCACTGATGCCTTCAAATCTTCTCTTCACACTGTCTCATGGTTTGTTTAGTGTGTCCCTCCATTCTCTGAATGTCTATAAAGGAATTGTCTGTAAAGAACAAGTCTTCGATACATGCATGTCCTTTTCATGCCCTGCAATGCTTAGAGGGGTGGAGAGCAAAGCAGGGAAATCTGTGTAGACCCTTTTCCTGCACAGTTGTGCTGTAGGCAATTTAACCAATTCTACTTCTCAACCAGAGCTTTTCTTTAGTACATTTTTCAGTGCTTTCTTTGAAGCCAACTGCCTATTTTCCCTCATTTTTGGACCCTCCCTGCCAGGATCCTGAATGCTGCTGATTGTACAACCAGGACACAATTCAGAAAAACACAGCAAGCATAATTTACCTTTCAGCTTCCAGCCCCTGTGTTGTGTCAGGGTTTTGTTTTTGCTTTCAGTGAATGCACAAGCTTGCAACAAAGATTGTTTTGGTTGTCCTTAAAGCATGATAAATTTTCACCCTTTTACATTCTAAACTTTTAGCACAAAACCCTAATAGACAACTCCTGCAGACACTCTCAATGTTGTAAAAAAAGGATTATTTTACAATTAGACCGCAACATGCGAAGAGGCTATTGTCAGATAAAGGAGAAAAACTGTCATACCTCCTCCATTGACCTCTCTTTGGAGTCAATAAACTGGAAGAACCAGCAAACACCATCAGGCTTTACTAAGAATCATCCTGAAGTGCCTCCTTCAAACACTGGTTGAACACTGCCTTTTAGCTTGTCAAGTACATGGAATTATTAAGCCCAAGGCATCTTCCTTTTTAAGTAAATGGATGAGAAGTTTTTTGTAGAGAAAGCTGGAGAAAGTTGGATTCATCCCATCATAGTCCATAGATGTTAGTTAACGGTATCTTAGTAGTTTTTTACACTAGATTGGGTGTTCCAGTACTGAAATACATGTGTGCTCCAGTTTTTATGTATTTCGTATTGAGGGTGAGCATAATATTGATATAACCAACGTTTTGGCTTCTTCTGAACATTTTAAGGGTAAGATACAGCAAACTGACAGTGACTTTACAATTTTGCAGTGTAAGTTTATTTGACCATAATAATCATCTTATACTTCACAAGCTAAAATATCATTTTTGCAGAATAGTCAGAATACAGTTAATTAGCAATGCGCTGACTGGGCACAAAACCACATCTCTCTCTTAAATGTTAAAATGACAGTAAGCTGATCCTGCAAGTTTGCTATGTTTTTAATTGTCTGCTTATGGCCAGCTTGCCCAGTATTGATGTATACACATGGTTCTGGCAACCAGTAGGCATGCTAGATACCTCCTCACAAAACCCTGATGGAAATTTAACTTGGGTTTTGAAGACAAACTGCTTTAAATCCAGTATGAGCCAATATTGCTGGTTTGTTGGGGTTTTTTTAATGTAACCTTGGTAAAAGGTCTTAGATAGCTGAATTGATTTAGCTGATCTCAAGAAAGCAGAAGACCATTGCAATTTTGCTTTGTCCTTTCAAAAAAAACCACAGATTGTGCTGACTGGCCTCTGCTCCCAGCTTGCAGTAATTGGTGGCAAACGCAAAGCTAATTCCTTATTACACAGTATTTTCAGGGGGTTAATGGGTTAGCGGTTGAATACAAAATGCTAAGCCTATAAGGTGGCACTTAAGAGAGCAACAATCTTTAATTCACCTTCTCTATTACTGCTTTTTTATTTTATGACTGCTCTGTAATATCTAGATGCACATTACATAAAGTAATGCTCAATTAAAAGCAGCCCACACTAGGCGAAGACTTGGTCATCCATATTCAAGTAGAAAGTTCTCTATGTCCATTTATTTCTGTAGCTGATAGGAACACGTAGGGTAAGAAATTTGTAGGAGGTGGAGATCTGAGAAAAAAGAGTAATTTGCGACAGTAGAATGGAAAACCTTGAGAAGGAGAATGTGGTAAAGTGCAATACTTTGATAAAAGTCTTCTAGCTGCAAAAAAATAAATTCCCACCCTTCTTGCTGTGGAAGAGCTCAGACGAAATTATACATGCAGAGCTCATTTATTGTTACTCACTCTGATTTTCTTCCATCTTTTTTTCCTTTTTATTGACAGCCTATTTTCAAATTAGGATAATAGCATCATCTTCTGTCTCTCTTTGTGTATATTTAACTCTCTTTGTCTTGGGGGCTTTGTGTTGGCATAAAGAAATCCAGCTGAAATGGAGTTTTCTATCATTGTGGCAAGCTTTGTAATCTGAAATGAATGTGCTCTTATGACAATGGCTCCCTCACCCCTACTTACATCCTTACTTCTTTCTAAAAGCAATAATCAATATTATGAAAACACACAGGAGAGAAGGTAGCAAAGTTCGGAAGACTTTGGATGTTGCATTGATCTAGAGTTTTATGTCCTTTCCTTCAGAAAGGTGTGTCTGTAAAATGAGCTCCTCTGAGAACTCTGAGTGCTATGTCCTATTTGCTTCAGATGCTTATTCCTAAGGCATTAAATTCCTGTTGAATGTTTTTCATACAAAAGGTCTACCAGGTCAAGCATGTGTTCCATAAGAGCTTTGCACAGATCCATGCTTAAACAGTGAATAATCATAGTTCACGCTCTGGAGTGTAGCAGGAGATGGTTAACATGTCGTTAATTGTCCTGCCACTGATCTGAGTGCACTACTTTGAAAGGAAAGGGGGAAAATGAGAAAAGAGTTTCTATTTTGTATTTAGCTAATAATATCTTGATTGCTTTGCTTTGCATGCATATCAGGATGAACAAGGAAGAGAAGGCAACATCCATAAATGTTAAAGGATGAAACAAAAGATAGAAGGATTTGGTTTGGTTTTTCTTGCTTTGGATTTATGGCCAGGCATGAAGTGGCATTTGTATTTCTCATTTCTTCTCCTGGTGTTTGGGATCTTTGTTTTTGTTACAGGGATAGTTACATGGAATTAAAAAGAAATAAGCAGTAGAATAAGACAAATCTTGCAAAACATCAATGTAGACAAGTCCTTCATGCCTTCTAAGAGGATGAAGAACTAAAGGTGTGGGAACTATCACGTGATGAACAAATGTTTGGGCAAAGAGCATGTGGCACCACACATCAGCTTCCTGGACTACAGGCAGTTGCAGACATAATATTTTTAAAATTGGAAATAACCCCATTTAGTTTTATGGGGCAACTGAAGCTGGGCATGTAGAATGGAGACAAAATCACGGAATCACAAAGGTTGGGCAGCTACATGTATAGTAGCAGAACCAAAACATTCGGCCTGCCTGCGTAGCACCATGTGCTCCTTGTTTTATATTTGTGGTGGTTTATACAGCTGTGCTAAAGAGACAGGCTTATTTCTGGATAGCAATGCTGACAAATTAATAACAGAACAAGCATGCTGCAGGGGTGCTGGCCTTTCCAAATAAGGAGCTGTAACACAAAGAAGGTTGACTTCATTAGAATCTATTAAATGCTTTTGCAACCAGTCCCAAGGGTGGAATTTCAGATAAGCTGGATCCATGGAGCACCCGAGGAGTCATTAGGAAGGTAAAAACATTTCATCAGAAAAATGGCTCATCTGCCAGTGAGGTCACGTAGAGGAATGGCAGCTTCACTGTTCTCAGTGATTTAGATTGATTTAAGTAAAAACTTGTTTAGTTTTATGTTGGGCAGTAAATATTTCTGACTACTGATGAGACTAGTTGGATAGCTAAAGTTGGGGTGAACTGCCAGTTTAAAATGAGTGTGCTCTCCCAGAATGATTCTGGAGAGTTTCCCAACTGACTTCACTACAGGTTGTTATTGTCAGCTCCCAGGCCTCAGGCTAGTTTTGAGACTTTTATCCTTATGAGGTTTGTTTTTTTTTTTTACTATAGAATGTGCAGATTTAAGGCTTTTTTATGAGCATTTTCCCTTGGTGTATTTGCTGAGCTGAAAAGGGATGAAGGTACACAAGAGCTCTGGAGGCTGTTTAATAGAACCCTTAAATATTTGTTTTTGAACTTGGTGATGATGTGGACTTGGATCTGTCAGCTTGACTTAAGATTACTGCTCATACTGTTTTCTGTTGGAAAATAGCATATTCTAGGTCAATAGCAAGTTGTCTGTGATGTTCTTTTTTCTGACATCCTACTGGATCATTTGTCATGTATCCTGTTATGGATGTGTGATTAGTGCTTCTAAGTACAGTTTTGTGTGTCATATTTCAATGGTCTTTTTTTCCCCAATCCTGTTTCTAATGAAATCTGTGAGAAATTATTAAATAGCAGAGGAATACAGAGCTGGATTTTGAGCTTCACTAACATCAGTATCTTGTATTTCCATATGGAAATTGCTCTTCAGGACTCCAGCTGAGCCATTGGGATGCCACTTGTAGTTCTGTATGCATTTTTAAGTGAGGCAAAAGCCTGCCTCTGATTTTAACCATTTGTTTTGGGTAGCTGAAGTGGAGAAGAGACTGTGAAGATACAACATGCTTGAACAAACCTGACAGTGAAGGAAGTGAAAGTCTATTAGTGCCTCCTTGCTGATGCTTTTGTTTTGTAGGTCAGATACAACTTTTTGTGAGGTTGGTAGTCTTGCATGAATCCACCTCCAAAAACACTACCCCCTGAAAAGTGCCAGCCTCTTGAGTAGATAAGCATCTTTTGCCACTGAGTTAGTTAATGGAAGTAATGTAGATCTGTTTTGTATGATGATAACAGATGAGAAAATTCCAATGTCAGATCTCCCTCCCTGAAAAAGCCTGTATATTTTTTACCTTGCTGAAACGATCATTGCTTACAGACTTTAAGGTTCACTTTTAATGCTCTTATGAATATTAATGTACTTCCACTGTTCTAGAAATATTTAAGGAAGAAAAAATTCCATGAGGATCAGTTTATTCATTATGTCCTGACTCCATAGTATAATTATGTTGACTGATGCTTTACTAAACAAAAGTAAAAGTGCTTAAATTTAGCCAGATTATGTTCATTGAAAAGTTTAGCTGCTTATACCTGTAATTCTTTTACGCAAGATTAAGGCAATTTCAGAGGGAACGCTTGTTAAGCTTTAATGGAGTAGAAAACACTTGTGCAGGATGTGTTAGAAGATTATCCCTGGGAAATCTATTCTTTGCTATTAACTTAATTTTTCAGAAATTCTTTTCCTTAATATCTGACACATCGGAAGCTTAACAGGTCCTGTTAAATATTTTGCTGTCTGTGTAAGGAATCTTTATAGATGGGTTTACAGACCTGACAATAACGCTCCTTACTCGTGCTGGCAGCAAGACTGGCAAGATAAATGGTACTGGAAGCCATAAAGACCCTTGACCTTAGTTTTCATAAGGAATGAAACCCACAAACCTATGAGAGCCCTGTCGGATAAATGAGGCAATGTTACTTAAGTCAAATGGGTAACAAGTTGCTGGCAGAATGTGAAAGAAGGTGAAAACTCACAGAAGATATCAGGAAAAAGCTATCAAAGACTGGGTTGAAACTAGAACAGTGTTTTTCTCTATTCAGCCTAGTGTTCACCTCCAAAAGAATTACAAGGTTCTATCTGAAGTCACAGCAGTTGTGACTGATGTGATGCTTGCTATGTCTGCTGTGCAATGGTTCATACAGACATAGATCTGATGTTTCAGGGTAACCACAGAGAACTACAAGAACTACACACTGCCTTTCACAGGACAACTCTTTGCATCTAAGTCAGTGGTAAATCCTGTTTTAAGTGAAAGCACTCTTCAGACTAAGATAAGTCTTATAAACTTTCATATGAGGAATAAAGCTGGTATTGTGTTTTGCTGTCAAACAAGACAGCTTGATTTAACTTCATATTAACTTCTAAGTGTATTGCATTCATTAGTCTTGGATATGCTGTCTCTAAAAATAGCACTTGAAAGTGCCTGCAAATTAGATTATATGTCAGGAAAATGTCATTTCTGAAAGAATCAGATATACAAGATATGAGAGTGCCCAGTGAACAAATTGAGATCAAAACATTTCTGTCTTTCTCTTAGGTGTTGGTTGAACTGTAAATTTGGATACAGGCTAAGTTATATAGACTTAATAGCTCCTTGATTTTGTATGGCTTGATGTCTCTGTTACTAATGTTGAGGTCTTTAGAAATACCATTCAAAGTTTATCTCCAATTTCAGCTGCCTGTTTTCATACACCCAGTTAAATTCGGGAATGTAAGACTGTAAGTCAAGCAGGATTATACTAAACGTGTGTAAGTTATAGTGTGGCACAGAGTAAAGATGTTCTGAAAAGTGGCTTTTTATGGGCAGAGGGTAAATTACCTTGTTTGTAAAACTAAGGAGTTGTTTGTTTTTAAATTTATAAAGGATAGTAGAATCGTAATAAAAAGGCATCACTGTAATAATATTATGGCTGAAACGAGGGTATCAAGTGCTGTACATTCAGTGAAAGCAAAAACATTTGCTGAAGGCAATCTGCATTGTATCCTCTATACAGTGCAAAAATCTTCAGTAGTGAGCTGATTCCTGGACAGCCCGGTGTTGTAGGAGTTCCAGCTCAGAGCCAAAGTCTTGTCTGATGCACAAAAAACTTTCTTAGTGTGGCTGAAGACATTGTGTTTTCA